>VWZS01007404.1:155288-283922 GCA_013397075.1 Rhabdornis inornatus | reverse complement strand
CCCGGCCCCGGCGGCCCCCCCCGCCCCCCCCCCCGCCGCGCCCCCGGCACCCACCTCACTTTGGCCGCCACGGACGACATGGCCTCGTTCCTGAGCGTCTTCCTTTTGGACACGGCTGTGCCCATATTCGCGCGGGGGGTCGCGGCCGGGGGAGCGCTCATCGCCGGGCCCCGCGGCTGCCCATGCCGGGGNGCAGCTCCTCCCGAGGGGCAGCACCCATCTCTGCCCTCTGTGACAGGGACAGAACCCGGGGAAGGGCTGGAGCTGGGCCAGGGCAGGCTCAGGCTGGAGATCAGGGCAAGGTTCTTCCCCCAGAGGGTGCTGGGCACTGCCCAGGCTCCCCAGGGAATGGGCACGGCCCCGAGGCTGCCAGAGCTCCAGGAGCGTTTGGACAGCGCTGCCAGGGATGGACAGGCTGGGATTGTTGGGGGGTCTGTGCAGGGACAGGGGCTGCACTGGGTGATCCTGGTGGGTCCCTCCAGCTCAGGATATTCTGTGATCCCACGGTTCTACCTGAGGGAACATCCAGCCACAGCCGGCAGACACGGCTGCAAGGGGAGGCCCAGCGGTCGCTCCCTCCAGGCTTCTTTCAGGAAGCAGATGTGTAACCTGCAAAAAAATCAGTCATTTTGACACAAAACTGCCTTTGACAGGCCGGGTGAAAGGTTTCACATCGGGTTTATTTTTCACAGCAGGGCAGTCAGTGTATGAGTGCAGCCGCATCCGCCTGTGGGGTGGATAGAGTCATGAAGGTTGGACTATCAGGGTTTGGACACGACAGCTCTGAAGGAGTGACAAAAACACTGCTGGCTTTGTCCCCTGAGCAGGTCACTGCTCCCCACCATCGTCCCAGAGAAGGCAGCACAGCTGTTCTCAGAGTGACTGGAGGCAGCGGAGCCATGAGCGGATCTGGGTGTTCATAAACCTCCTTGTGCCCAGTGTCACCTGCCAGAGCAAACACCTGCCTTGAAGTCATTGAGTGCTAGAAAACAAACCCAACAGAAGGAGCTGATCAACCAGTCAGCCTTAGGGGATTTTCAGTTCACACAGTCACAAAACTGCTTGGGTTGGAAAGAACCTTCATAGATCACTTACTCCATCCCGTGCCATGGGCAGGGACACCTCCCACTGTCCCAGGCTGCTCCAAGCCCCAATGTCCAACCTGGCCTCGGACACTGCCAGGGATCCAGGGGCAGCCACAGCTTCTCTGGGCACCCTGTGCCAGGGCCTGCCCACCCTCGTAACAGAAAATTTCTTCCTATCCTAAATCTATTCCTTTGCCTTTTATCCTGGCCCTGATAAAAAGTCTCCCACCATCTTCCTTATAAGCTTCCTTTCAGTATATAAAGGCTGCAAGAAGCTCTCCTCAGGGCCTTCTCTTCTCCATCTGATCACTCCTAACTCCTCCAACCTTTCTTCACAGCAGAGGGGTTCCAGCCAGATCAATTTCATGGATGTAGGTTTTGATCCCTAGGGGGGTTTGGAAAAGTGTTTTTCCTTGGGAAGGTATTTTATAAATCTGCTTTTAGGGCACTTAAGTGAGTGGGGAAGCAAATTCTTCCATATCATTCATAATACATACAGAAAAAGCACTTGGATTGTCCCCCTGACTCTGCAGGTGAGTTCGGGAATCCCAGGAACTCAGAGCCAGTCATACAATAATATTGGACAGAGGGGTAGAAGTTTTCTAGATAATTAAAATTCCTATAGGCTTTGTGAAAGAGGCAGCTGAAGGAAGGAGTGACAAGCATACCTTGTCTTGTCTGTGCCTGAGGAAGGGCTGTAGCATAAGCTTCATGTCCTTCAGAAACTGTTCATGAAGAGACCAAAAGTTGGGGAAAAGCTTCAGTCCTCTCTCTCCATAGACTCCAAAGTAAAATCTCCAAGAAAATATAATTGGATTTGAACAAATTAAGTCTATTTGGTCTATTAATCTACCCATTGAAAAATAAAGTAATTTCTATAGAGAGAGGAAAAAAGATGGAGAAGGTACCCAATTCCCCTGGTTTGTGTGGACACAAGGAGCAGGATACAAACAGCTCACCAAGCAGAATTTTATCACAATCTGAACAATTCACTACGAATAACAAATATTCAGAGTTGTATCTTTGCTGAGGCCCAAGCTGTGAGCAGAAGTGCCATGTGTGCACAATAAAGACATGGAAATACTTAACAAATAAGGTCAACCTATGCTTCCCAACTCTTTTTTCCCTATATGTAAACTAGATGGGGGAAATGTTCTTTATTTCTATGTTTAAATATTTTGCCAGTTGAGGCAAATGCTATTCCTTAAAAATACAACTCACCTTCCAAACTATCAGGCAGGTCTGCTCTATCCATGACACAATTCCCACCAGATCTACCTGGAAGCACCTCAAAGTTGCTCACAGTGACATTTTTTATGTACAAAACAAAACCCAACCTCAGTATATTGGATTTTTTCCCCCAGAATATGACTCAAATTAAATTTCTACTCATGACTATCCCCCCACCCTGTTTTTTGTTGTACAGTCATGTCACCAAAGAGTTCCTGCAACAGAAAAGGAGAAAAAAACCCATCTGTTTTGAATGAGCAACTGAAAAAAAAAAAAAGCCACTTGTAGAGAACTAGAGCCATGCAAGCAGTTACAGTCTCCATGAAGCTGTGCCCAGTGCTATTGATCCCCAGAATTAAAAAGCATTCAAATGGATGCCTCCATCTTCATCTCTTGTTCAGACTGCTCTTACCTGTGCCTCTTGGAGCTCCCTCAAGCTCTCCCTTGCCCGTTCCCCAGCAAGGTCTCCCCCTTGGAGGCTGGGGAGGGTCCAGCCCAGAGCAGGGCTCACTTCGAAGACTGCTCAGGGCTTGGCCCGGTGGGTTTTGAACACCTCCAAGGATGGAGATGCAAACCATGCTCTGGTCCATGTCCCAGGCCTGAGCCACTCTCACAGGGAAAGATTTCCATAGATCCACTGGGAATCTCCTGTGTTGATCTGTGTGCCCTGGAGAAGCACCCAGCTGCATCACTCTACAGCACTCCAGGAGCCCTGCAGAATCCCTGCAGAATCCTCTCTTGCTTTCTGCTTCTTCCCTGACTTCTTTTAGGGTTTCCTCCCTGCCTTTGGGTTTAATAAGTCCAAGTTCCGAGTCCTGCATTTTGGCCACAATAACCTCCTGCAATGCTCCAGGCTGGGGATAGTGTGGCTGCACAGTGCCCAGGCAGAAAGGGACCTGGGGGCACTGATGGACAGCAGCTGGACATGAGCCAGCAGTGTGCCCTGGTGGCCAAGAAGGCCAATGGCCCCTGACCTGGATCAGGAATGGTGTGGCCAGCAGGATCAGGGAGGTAATTCTTCCCCTGGACTCAGCACTGGTGAGGCCACACCTTGAGTGCTGTGTCCAGTTCTGTCCCCTCAGTTTAGGAAGGATGTTGAGATGCTTGAGCATGTCCAGAGGAGAGCAACAAGGCTGGTGTGGGTCTTGGAACACAAACCCTGTGAGGAACAGCTGAGGGAGCTGGGGTTGTTTATCCTGGAGAAAAGGAGACTCAGGGGTGACCTTATCACTCTACAACTCCCTGAAAGGTGGCTGTGGTCAGGTGGGGTTGGTCTGTTTCTCCAGGCAGCACTGACAGAACCAGAGGACACAGTCTCAAACTGCATCAAGGGAAAATTAGGTTGGATATTAGGAAAAAGTTTTTCACTGAAAGAGTGATAAAGGACTGGAATGGTCTGCCTGGGGAGGTGATGGAGTCACCATCCCTGGATGTGTTTCATAAAAGACTGGCTGTGGCACTCAGCGCCATGGTCTCGTTGAGGTGTTAGGGCATGGGTTGGACTCGATGATCCTGAAGGTCTCTTCCAACCCAGTGATTCTGTGATTCTGTGACTCAGAATCTCAGGCATTTATGGGTCTGGTTACCCCAGCAGAGGAGGCAGCCAGCTCTTTACAGCTGGAGAGATGCCTTTGCTTCGTGCTAGGAAAAAAGTCAGGCAAGCCAGGCAGACGGTTCCCACAGCTTCTCCATGGCAACAGGGCCTCCCAGACACACACACACACACAGGAAAATGGGCTGAGGGGGCCAGGAGCATCACAGCCCCTCCAGCTGAGCCTCAAACCTCCACTCATGGGGCTCTCATGGGATCTCACCCCAAAACACCTTCCAAATTAACCACAGCTGGTCAGAGGAATGTTCCTTCCTTCACTGGGGAAGGTGCACTGCCCTGAAGCCCAAGCCAGGCAGTGTTCATCCCAACCAGTGATGGGTTTTGTCCAGAGAAATGCATCACACTTGAAAATCTGGTGTCTCTGCATCCTAATGAGGTTTGAGGTTCTGGGTTTTCTACTGGACAGAGATGTGCTGTTTGGTTTGACAAACAGCACATTTCTGTCCAGTAGAAACCCCAGAACCTCAAACCTCATTAGGTCTAGGTCTCAGATCAGATTCTGATACTCAGACTTTAAGGAGCATTATTTTTATGTTTAGAAAAGTAATTTTTTTCTAAATGAGCAAAAACTGGGTATCCTGACAATTTAAATGCAAAAAAGGAGAAATAAGGCAAGCGAAAACCAGTCATACCAGCAACCTGCAAAAGGGAGAGGCAAACAATAATAAATACTTCTTCAAGCACGTCAAGCTGGAGAGTCAGAAGTTGGCTATGGTGCAAGAGAAGCACTCGTAGGAGATAAGGTCAGAACAGAAAAACAATGAATATTTTGCATCTGTAGTCGGTGAAGAAAAGCTTGGAGATGTTCCTGTGCCAAAAGTCATCTTTATATGGATGTGGCATTGGATTTGGCTCACGTTCAAATGTCAGCAGAAGAAGTTGAGGAATAAATAGCCAAACTAGAGAGTGCAAATGCACCAGGCTGAGATTGTTCACCTAAGTGCCCAGTTGAGAGCTCAGAGGTGAAACAGTTTAATTGCTTAATTGTAGCATGTAATCACTCTGTTTAACAGCCTCACTGTCTGAGAGCTTCAAGGTGACAAACGCGAAGGGTTTGGGGTTAAGACAGACCCTGAAGTCTGAGGTTCCCTCCTGGGCAAAGTGAAATTGTCACTAAGAATCTCATTAGTGCAGAGTTGGATACATTTGAAATACTGGGAAGAAAAGAAAGTTGATTTTTCTGGAAAAAAGGAATGCTTGATAAACATATTACAGTTCTTTAGAGAGGCTGATAATTGTGTGGTAGAGTCTGCCTGGATTTCCAAAAGGTCTGTCACACGAGTTTCTTACTCGTGAATGAATGCAGCTACCACGGGATTAACAGAAAATACTTGAAATAGATGAATACCTGGTTAAAAGATTCCCAAAGAGCAGCTCTCAATAGGCATGCTCCTGAATGGAGGGAGGACTGGAAAGGAGCCCCACAGGGACCTGGGCAGGGCTCTGCTCACTTCAGTATATTCAGAAATAATCCTGAAAATTAATTTGAAAAAAAAAAGGGGCAACAAAGCTTGCAGCTGATGTTAAGGCATTCAGGGTCATAAATACATGAGACACTGAAGAGTTATACAAGGACCTCATGATAGTGAATAACTAAGCAATAGGTTCAGGACATCCAGAGGAGATAATTACAAAGATAAAGACAGGAGAAAAACAATCCCAGCTTCTCAAGCACTGGGCTCTGCATGGATCCTCAGAAATAGCCTCTTTTTTTCCAGGGTGAGTTGAATATCATCCTGCCCAGCTCAGCTCCATTTGTGCCTCATGCTGGCTCCTGGCTTTTGTGAGACTATAAACCCAGGAGAACGGAAGGGACTCAGCAGTGTGGTAAGCATAAAACCAGGATAAAGGGGGGAGTTTAATGGCCCATGTGAGATGACTGCAGTTCCTGTGGTCCAGATTGATTTGGACAATTCAGGGTTGTTTGTGGTCCCTGCAGAGAGCACAGTCAGTCACTCAGGTCCTGGGAAGGGCAAAGTACCAGGGTTAGCAGTGCCAAGGGAGGTGTGAAACCCCTCCCCACAGACATTTCCCAGGGCTCACACCACAGCTTAAGCCAAGGTGCAGGTGCTTCCCCAGGAACATGATGTGCCACAGAAGTGGCACAGACAGGACAGGGCAGGGATGTTTTTTAGCTCCCTGCCCTCTGCTTCCATTTCTCTGCACAAAAAAACTGGCCCGAGTGTGTTCGTACTGAAGGGACAAAGCACAAGACTGAAAAGAGAAGACAAATGGATGTGCCCACTGTCCTTAAACACTCTGGTCCACTTAAGCTCTTTTGACAAGCCACAGCAGCCCTGAGAGCTGGTGATAAACCCACAACACTGAGGCAGCTGGAGGAGTGATGAGGTTTATTCACACAGCATTGGAAAAGAGTTTGAGGACAGTGGTTATGACCAAGTGCCTAGGTAGCTCGAGGTCTCCTGGGTGCCAGAAGGTCACTCAAGTATCACCTCTCCACCTTCCTGCATGGCCAGTTTAGTCTCCTCAAGATGTTGCTGTTAAATTCATCAAGTCCAAATTTCACTCTAATGAGGCACTGTAAGAAAATAACTTTCCCAACACTGGTATAATTGAAATTAGGCTATATATCACTGAAGCAATATCAATAGCTAACAAGATGGAGTTTGCCAAGAATTACATTTTTTCTTTGAGTGGATTCATTTGTACAAAGTTGTTCTTACATGGCCAAGCATTTGGCACCAGCAAAGCTTGTTCAAACCCAGTCCCAAAGGTAGTCCCAGTCCCTGGGTGAACAGTTCTGAACCAGCTGGGATGCAGGGCACTCAGACCCCATGCTGGCCAGCTCACCTCCAGCTATTTTTAGTAAAAGACCTAATCAGTAATTGCCAGGGCTGGGTACAGCCTTTCAGCCCTGCTTTCTGCTACATGACATGTCCCAGCCCTGAGTGCTAGGAGGGGAACTCAGCCCCCTGAGACCCTGAGCACAGGGTCACCTGAGCTCAAAGATGGAACTCTCTCCTCCTTCTTCCTCAGCAACTGCATTTTCCCAAGTCTTCTAATTTTGCCAGCATTATGAAGAGGTCAGATAATGTTTTACATTATCTGTCTGCTCCTGCACAAGGCAGCAAGGTCCTGGCAGAACAAGCCACAGCAGCCCTCCCAAACTGGAGATCTGGAAGGGAGGGTCTGTGCTCAGCTGTGGACAGAGGATGGGGAAAACAAAGCTTTTTCTCCCAAATTTGGAAAAAAACATTGGAAGAGCTCTTGGGGGCTTACTTCCCACGCACAGTCGTAGTCTGGGGGGATTTGAGGGTGGATGCACCCTCCTGGGGGAGAGCAGCAGGAGTGTCTGGCAGAGAGAGCGTGGCTGGGAGGGCACAGTGCGCTCTCGCTGGGGATGAGAGCCTTTCCCAGCCACACACACCCGGGTATTCCTCAAATCCCAGCGCCAGAGCCACTTCCTCAGCCTCCGCTGACCTCCCAGGCTGGATCAGCAAGGACTCAGAGCATGAGCAGTTCCAAACTCGGTCAGTAGCAGCAGCCTGGCTTCCCACTGGGAGAGTCCTGGGGTAGCACTGGGTCTGCCTGGCTCTCCAAGCACAACCTTAGCAGATTTTGTGTGTTGTTTGGAAAGGTGGAAAAGTGATGAGGCTGTGGGGTTGCCACCATTTTGCAGGGCAGGAACCTCAGCAGCTTTCTCTGAGCAGATACCAGAGATGGGGAGGACAGGCTCCAGCTTGGCACCACTGTGGAACAGCATCTGGCTGGGCACTGCCTCTCCTGCTCCCTGCACTGCAGCACCAACACTGGCACAGCACGACCCCAGTGGGAGGCATCACACTACTTAAAGAAAATTATGTTGCTGGCCTTTTCATTATGTTGCCCAGCAAATGTTCCCATGAAATATAGGCCTAATTATCTACCCACATTCAGATTACTCTAAGATGCAATTTCCTTCTACTCTGCGGAGTTTGCTCTCCTTCTGTGGATCTCATGATTGAAATACACTCAATTAGTTATTACTCTGCTGGCTGAAATCTTGAGCTGCCTTCTTGACAGGGCTGCTCTATCTGGGCCTCACTGGCCTTACAATGGCCAGGTGACACCAGGTCACAGGCAAGCCACAAAGATGTCTCAGCACTCAGCCATGCCTGTTATTTATTAGATTTGTATCTCAAATGGAAGCCTGGTCAGGACTGAGGGCTTGAAAAGTGAAGTATCAGCATCATAGAATCACTGAGGTTGAGGCCACCACCAAACCATCTCCCCAGGTGCCACATCTACACATCTTTTAAAATCCTCCAGGGGTTGTGGCTCCACCACTCCACTGAGCACACACCAATTAACCAAAGAAATTACACAGCCTCAGCACGGGTGATTGCTGTGGTTGGTGTCCATCCCTTGGGTGGGACCTTTTCAAAAGCATGATCCTAAATCTCTGCAAGGGAACTCCCTCTGCCCCAGGAGAGGAAGACTCTGAGTGAAACCATGTTTCTGAGTCAGGAGAGCTGACAGGAGAGTGAGCAGTTCAAGAGTAGCATAATATTTAAGATACCTCTTTTTCCCTTAAAATGATCCAGCAGATGGAGAGAAATAAAATCAAGGAGCATTACCTGTAGCAGGCAGGAGGATTGGAGCAGGGTGGTAATGTCATTTCATTCCTGTTGCCTACATCAAATTGACATAAGCCTCAGAATAAACTACAATAAATAATAAAATCGATATAACAAAGGAAATAACAATATGGATGTGCCATATAGGGAAAAGACTCCTTAACTCCTCCATAGAATTTTGGAAGCCCTGGTGTGAAGGCTCTCTGGAGGTCTTTGCTGGAAATCTGGCACAGCAACTTCTTTCAGCCACACTGGGGCACTTTCTGGATCCCTCCCAGGGTAACCTGTTCCCACACTTGACCACCCTCCTGGTGAAGGGAAATTAATTTTGTAGCTACCAGAGCCATGTTTTATCTCAGGGATCCCAGGGAATGCTCAGGGGAGGTGCAGGACTTGGCCCTTACAATGGAAGTTCCTCAAGGTCGGGGTTCCAGAAACAGTTCCAGGAACAGATCGGGTGGTAATTGATTGCTCAATGATTCAGTGATTACTCAGTTTTTGCTCCATCCACATCTCAGTATTTCATTGTTTGGCAAAATATCAGCCTGACTTTGTCCTGACATTGGCACCACGCAGCACAAGAAGGACTGAAGTTTGAAGTGACTGCGTCATATCTAAGATGGAAAGAAAAATGTTGTGATTATGGGAAAGTTTGTGTGATTGTGTCCCTGGAAACACCTCACTCCCAAAACTCTCCTCCAGCCGTACCCTGCACCATGTCCAACCCTTGCTGTATCTAAAAGTGCAGAAATGAAACTACTGAAATGAAGCATCTGCTGGCAGAAGGGCTCAGATCATCTGTATCAGTGGGCAAAGGGACTACAGAAAATGTTTTCTCTCTGGACTTCTGCAAGACCTTTGACACAGTCCCCCACAATATCCTTCTGTCTTAATGTGAGAGATGGACTGAATGGATGGACAATGCATGAGGAATTGGTTGGACAGTCATTCAGAGGTCAGTGGCTCAATGTCCACATGTCACTACAAGTCACTACAATGTCACTTGTCACTACAGGTGGTGTCCCCCAAGGGTCTGTATGGGGTCAGTGCTGTCAAATATCTTCACCAGTGACAAAGACATTGGATTGAGGGTGTCTTCAGCCGATGACACCAAGCAGTTGTGGGGTCAGCCACCAAGGGGTGCAGTTGACACACCTGAGGGAAACTGAAAGAGCTTCTGAGGGCACACCCAAAGAGCTGGAAATGCAGTTCCCACTCTCCATGGAGCCCAGGCCACGGCAGGAACAGCCCCCTGTGACACGGTGCTTCTGCCATGAGGCTGAGCAAGGGAGCAGCAGTCAGGGGACTGATCCTGCCCAGGACAAGGAGCAGGGAGAGAGCAGGGAGAAACCTTCAGGGAGGATGACTCAGAAAGCTCAGCTAGAGGATGAGGAGGGATGCACACACATTCAGGGCCATGAGCAGCTCCTGGCCATGGCGAGGATGTAACAAAATAGGTGCCATCTGTTTTGGCTGGAGCATCACACAAAGGCACAGGCAGTAAAGAGCCTCTAGCTTAGACCCTGTTGGCAAGGACAACAAAATTGCTACCAAAATAGCCCAAGGCACAGGAGAGGAGTGGCCACAGCTACATTCAGGTTCTGCTGTCCCTGCTCCTGCCCCACTTCCAAGCTGTCCTGTGGAGAGGAAGAAGAGCAGCCCCGAAAGTGATTCAAAGCAGTGCTGAGTGGGATTTGGCAGCGAGCTTGGGATGGGCAGCAGCTCAATCCATCACCCATTCTGCAGGAAAGGAGCTGGATGCTGCTGCAAATCTTCAGTGGAACCAGAGTCAGAAGTGCTGTGATTGTGCAGAAGAGGTAAATGTCATAGCATGAGAAATAACAGTGCCAGAGCCCTGTGTGGGCTGTGCAGGGCTGGGACTGCCCCAGCCTGTGATGCTTAGGGGAGATTTGGACTGGTTGGAGAGGGCTCAGGGGGAGCACCAGGAGGGGTCAGATGGTGCAAGAGTGCAAGCTGTGAGCAAAGGCTGAAAATGGGACTGACTGACCCCAGGAAACTGAAGCAACACACTCTGGTTATGTACAAGGCTGAATGCAGGACAGGGCGAGGAGCAATGGGGTTATACTGTAGTGGGGAAATTCAGGTTCCACCTGGAGAAAAACCGGATTTTGTAAGGATTGTGAGGCAGTGGAACAGACTTGCAGGGAGAGCAGTGAGGTGTGGCCAGGTGGAGCAGAACCAGGTCAGACTGGATAAGCTCAGCACTCTGCTCCTGCCTGGGACATGCCACAGAGTCACCTAACCCTCCTATGGCCTGATAGGGCTTGCTGGGCTCTGCATCACTTATGGAACCAGTGGCTTCACAAACCTCATGAAGATGGTGGCAATTCAGAGAATTCAAGGGAAAAAACGTTCTGCAGAGTGGGAAATCAGCAGTTCTTTGAGTCAAGCTTGTGACAGGGCAGAAAAGCTGATATTGCAGAGTAAAGAAACTGTAAGTTTGGCTGAAAGCCCATGCTGTAAATTGGTAATCCTGAAAACAGCCATTGGAAGAAAAATGACACTAAATATGATGAGGAAGAAAAGAATAGATACTGATCAATATGCAACAGCCACCTCGAGCTATTGAGCAGAGCTATTGATAGAGGAGGGTAAATGGACAGAGGAAAATCCATGTCTGGCAAAGCCACAACCAGTAAAAAGTTGTCTACTAAATACATTAGAAACAAAAGAAACATTAATGATGTTATAGACTCATTTCATAGACTTAGAAAAGCATAGAAGGACTTCGGTCAGGAGCAACCTCAGGTGTCACCTGATATCAGTCTGATATCCTGCTTGGAGCAGGACTGATGTCCAAGGGACACTGCCTTGCTCAGGGATTGCCCAGGTGACTTTTGAAGTTCTCCAAGCATGGAGAGGCCCCAGCATTCCTGGATGAGGAGCTTTACTAGTGACAAAGCCCTCAGTGGGTCCCTTCTGTGTTTGGAAAGGATGGGAATGTCAGACACGAGGGTGATGAAATTGTCTGTGGTCTAATTACAACGCAGAGCATCTCGGGTGCCATCTGTGGGGTTTCTGAAGCAGCAGAGCTGTGTGAGCTGCACCTGAGGGCCCTCGAGCAGAGCACTGAGCTGAGCTGAGCTGAGCTGAGCTGAGCTGAGCTGAGCTGAGCTGAGCTGAGCCACCTCCTCCTGCTGCTGAGGGTCTGGAAGCCTGGGAGATGCCAGGTTTGGCAGGATGCTGCCGGGGTGCTCAGCTGCTCTGGTTAACAGCTGCTCAGTCCAGCACGACACATCCAGATGGAAAAACAGAGAGGACACAAAGGATTCAATTAATAAAGAATTCAGGGATTAAAAATACACCCCTCAGCGTGGTGTAATGGAAAGTGGCTTGTCAAATGAGCCTCAGTTCATCCTTTGCGAAAATTACAGGTTTGTAGATAAAGGTTACCATGTAGCCATTATTTGCTTAGCTGTTGGCAACGTGTTTGACTTAATATCCTATGACACCCTAATTACAAATTTAATGCTATACAATCCCAATAAAGCCCACATTAAATGGATGGAGAGCTGCAAATCCAGCTCCAAAACAAGGACTCGTCAGTGAACAGAGATGATTTAGAGGGATTCTGCCAGAGTCAGTCCCAGCCTGACACTAATCAATGTTTTCATCATTGATTGAGGAATGAGCACAAAACACAGCTGATAAATTATACAGCTGCTGGGAGCAGAAGGACTGGCAGTGAATAATTATGACAGAGAAGTTCTACAGAGTGACTGGGATCTTTTCTGTGCACAACCCATTTTCACTTGGCAGTGTTAAAATAGGCCAGCTTTCAAACAGGAACGGAGGAAAGGTTTCATCCAAAAGAGTTGGGAGGAAACATTTCATCCAAAAAAAAGGATGGGAGGAAAGGTTTCATCAAAAAGAGATGGGATACAAAAAATTTAGACATCAGCAGGGGAAAGTAACTCAGAGCAGCTGGTTTTGCATCACTCCAGCAACCACAGCACTGGCCCCAGGCGCAGAGACTGGAAGCAGAGGATGAGGAAAGCAGGACAGTCCTGCAGTGCAAGGAATGGTGGGCAGAGGACACCAGAGGTGTGTCCAGGGAACAGCTGAAGTGGCAAAGGAGGCAGGCAAGCCCCCAGAGAAGAGATGGGCAAAGTCCCTGAGCTGCAAACACCCCGTGGAGGGCAAGTCATGGGGACAGCTCCAGCTCAAACCTGCTGTCACCTCCACCTTAGAGCAGCACAGCGACCCTGCCATGCATGCCCTGCAGCACCACTTGTCCTCATCCTCTCGGTGCCCTCCACAAGCATGACACTAAAAGAGAAACACTCACTGTCCCAAGAGAAAAAGAAATGCTTTGTTCAGCTCTTGCATCAGGCTGGGGTTACATTCCTCTCCCCAGCATCGTTTTCTGCCAGTAACTGTTAACATGGAATGAAGGGGAGCTGAGGGGCTTTTCTGAGGGGCAGATGAGGAGGCTGGAAATGAGATCCCAGGCTCACAGAAGGGTCTGTGCAAGGAGCAGGGTTCCACTTGCCAGGTGACTTGCACCAGCATCAAGTGACTTGACCATCAGCAGAGAGATATTTTCTCCTGTGGATTCTGCACCTGCAGCCCCAGAGGGGCTTTTCCATCAGCTGCTCCTCATGCAGCCTGGCCCCAGCAGCCCTGGTGAGGGCCCTGGTGACCCTCTGCTGGCCACAGCCCGAGGGGAGGCCGTGGCCCTTGGCAGCTGCTGGGGAAGCGTTCGGCTCCGCTGGTATTTTTAGCTCTGCCCACGATATCGCTCGAGTTCACGGCGTGACCTACTTTGGGAAGGCAGAGCTCTCGCCCCACTGGGTCCCCACGTGCTGGAAGATGCTGCTGGCCCTGGGAACAGCCCCCCCAGGACACCCTGTTCCCAGCACGTGGTGCTTGGCTTCCCGTGGATCCACACAGAACCCAGGGGCAGATTATAGGGAGGAGGAGGAGGAGGAGGAGGGTCCTGTGAGACCAGGGCTGTCTGCAGCAGGGACATGTGCAGGGCTCCCAGGTGGGTGCTGCTCTGCAGGGACTCAACAGCCTTTTGGCTGGGCTCTGCATTTCCACATTTCCCTTGCCTCAGAAAAAAATCAGCAGCTCCCAGGTTGGCACAGGCACAGCCTGGATTTGGGTTCCCAAGGGAGTTATCCTCCATAATTCAGCTTTCCAGTGGGCCAAACGGTGTAGCCAGCCCAGCTGGACCTTTTGGAGCCCCCAGATTGACTCTGGTGATCATAAAATCAGATTGAGTTGGGAGGTACCTTAAAGCATCTCATTGTCCTGACACATTGACATCTCCCATTAGACCAGGTTGCCTCAAGCCCTGTCCAGCCTGACCTTGGACACTTCCAGGGATGTGGAGTGGAGCTGATGGGATGTGTGGTTCATGCCCAGGCTCTGGTGTCCACCCTGCCCACAGCTCCATCAGGGAGCAGGCTCATTTGCAGTGTCACTGGGCAGCTGATGGATCTGTCCTCTCCTCTCTTGGCCACATGGAAAACCTCTTTCCTGACACTTTGAGTTCATGACAAGGTTCACTGCTTACAGAAGAGCTCCAGGACGGGACACACTCACCCCAATAACCCCTGCAAAATTCAGCTCTCCCCTCTGCTTTCAGGACCAAAATCTCCTCCAGCCCCAGGCAGGTGTCCCAGCATGAGTCTTGGGGTGGCTGTGGCTGCCTGGGCTGTGCAGCCCCGTGCCAGCACTCGTGGCTGCAGCCCTGGCACCGATCCACGAGGCTGGCACAACCTCCTCCTTGCCAGCTCTTTCCTGCCTCATTACCCCCGAAATCCCAGGGGTCCATCACTTTGCCAGCCCAGCTCTAGAAGCTTTTCTGAACTTTGCTGTGTTAAAAGCTTTCTATTTCCAGCAAGGATGCAAGTGGAGGGGAGGGATTTTACAGCCACCAGGTGACAGTGCTGGGGATGAGCCGTGGGGCAGTAGTTTCAGGGTGAGGAGAGAGACGCAGAGAAGTCACCCACCAGCCACTTCCAGCTCATCCAGCACCTAAATGGGGAGAGGAACAACAGCAACAACCTGGTCACACACTGGGGGAGCAGACCCACAGCAGTGGGAGAGGAGAAAGACAAGACAAGACAGGGCTGAGGATGATGACACCAAGGACAGTAGAGCTGACACACGTGTCATTCCTTGATTCATCCAACCACACAAGGGCCAACACCCCACACAGGCTGGACAAATTCCCACTCTAAACTCAGAAACAGCCCTTCTGGCAGTGGCAGTGATCAGCTGAAACCTTCCCCCAAGAGCCTGTGCCTTGAGCCACCACTGGTCACTGTGAGGAAGGAGGGTTTGCCAGCTCAAGCCTTGCACTGGATGCAAACACAGCTGCAGGCACAGCCAGTGCCACAGAGCCCCTCACTGGGTCCAGAGTGCTGCAGAGCTCCCTGGCAGGCAATGACAAGGACAAACAGGGATTTGGGGTCACCTGTGACCCCCAGAGGGGCCCAGCAGCAGCAATGAGCTCAGCAGTGGTGGGCATAGCTCAGAGCTCACCCCAGGTCAGGGCTGCTTGAGCTGCACCAGCCTTACTTGACACATTCCCCTGGGGCTGTGCATCACATCCAATGTGCCTTATCCAAGGAAAAAATGTGCCATTTATGGTACATTTAAAATTAATGCACGTTTGATGTTGCTGCTGATCCCAAATGATCCCCTGCACAGGGAGCTGTGCTCAGCCCTGCCAGGACAGCGGCGCTGCTGAGCCTCCCTCCCTGGCAGCCACACTGCCAGGGACAAATTCCCAAAAATAAGGATTTCCAGCAGCACTGCCAGCATTCGTTCCTCACCAGTACTGACTCCTGCCTGGTGCCAGGGGCTCTGTGCCATCCAGGACTCAGCACAGTTCTGTCTGGAGGGCATGATGGACACAAATGTCCTTACAGATAAACCCCTGCCTCTCCAGAGCTGGGGGCCCAGCTGCCTCCTGGTGGGAAGCTCACTCCTGTCCATAACCCCTGAGTGCATAAAGTTTAATTAAAAGCTGTCCCTGCTGATGTTAGTGGCAATGGTGAGTGGTGACTATGGCTCTGCCATGTGCAAATGTCTGAGCTAAGTGATGCTCAGGCCACAGGTGCCTTCCCAGAGTTTGGAATGCTGCTCCTCCTGCCTGCAAGGACCCTCCAGGAACCATCCTGGCACACACATATGGGTATTTATGGTATATTCTCTTCTAAAACCCAAATTAAGGCCACTGGGAAAAAGAGGGTCACACCCTCCATCATCTGAGGAGGGGACAGGGACAAAGAGCACAAATGAAAATCCCACCAGTCCTAGTGGGAACAGAACCAGCCATCAGCTGGGAAGGGATATTTATGGGAGTCAGAGCTTTGGTGCCAGCAAAACATCCCAAAATTCTGTTCATCAAACACCACCCTGGCAGTGCCAGTGTCTCCTGCCCTGGGACACCACTGTCCCATGCTGAAAGCTGGCACCCCATGGCCATGTTTTGCTGGGGCTCTCAGGAGAGTGGCAGTGGCAGGTGCCAGTCCTGCCACGTGGAGCCCTGGAGGGAGAGAAGAATATTTTCCATATATTTCTTGTTTGCTGATTTTCTCAGCAGCTCTTGCAGCGACAGCGAGTGGAACCCAGCGGCGTAGGCAAGCCCCCGCATCTCGACAGCTCAAACACAGCCCTCGGGCAGCACACAGGGAAAATCACACCCTGGAGGAGGTCAGGGAGCACGAGGGAATAGGATGAGATTAATTTGGGAACGACACGCAGGCAGAATGACGTGTGCCAGGGAAGGAGCACGGCTGTCCTCACCCCAGCCTGGCTGTCCCTGCCTCTGTGCAGCAGAGCCCGGAGGGGCTGCACGGACACATCGGCCCCACACAGCGACAGAAACCTGAGAAGCCACAGCAGGAGCTGTCACAACCCGATGGGACATGAGCCAGAGCCCCACTGCTCAGATCAGAGCTCTCCCCCAGGCTGGGCAGGGCTTGCTGCAGGGTTTGGACAGGTGCTTCCAGCTGCCACTTGTCCCTTCTTCTAAATCCCACTGCAGATTCTCTAGGAGCTCATGTGGCTGCTTTAAGCTGAGTCTGTTGCTTGCACCGAGCCCCAGGATGCTGCCCATGGGGACAGGAGTGCCACTGCCACCAGCTCTTGGTGGGGACAACCCCAAACATCCTCCCTCCTCCATGGCATCCCCTCTCCAGAGGGAGTCTGGTTCCCAAATCCCTGCCTTGAGTCCCCTGGGTGCCGTCACTGCAGAGCCACACCTGAGGCTGCTCCCCCAGCCGAGCTGCTGGCAGGGGCTCAGGATGGGGGCTTGGTCTGCTGTGAATCCATCACTGGGACACATTTCTGAAAGCTCAGTCAAGGCTTTATTCCCATCAGATGTGTCACCAAAAGGTTTTGAGCTCTGACCCTGCTGCCTCAGGGTTGGTACTGGCTGGCATCAGATGTGTTCTGGGAACAAGCTCTGTTTCCTCCTCACCCACAATGAAGCCTTCAGGCCTCAGCAACTGCTTCAGCTCTTCCAGCAAAGAGAAATTAATCCAATTTCTGGTCAGATTTCATGTTTATGGTGATGTCACACACCTATAAAGAAACTGCAAGAGTGGTTTCCAGGTGAAGCCTGCACCTGGCCAGGCCAGGAGAGAGGGGACAGGAGCTTCAGGCTCTTCCAACCACCCTCCTCCCACTGCATTTCCAGCAAAGCAGAGCCTGGGGGACAAAGGGGGGACACAGCACTGGCTCCTTGNAAGATGCTGGGTAGGAGCCCCGGCCGTCTTCCTTCTACCCCACAAGCCAGCGAGAGAGCGCGCCCAGGCCCCTGTCCCACCTTTCCTTTCCCGGTCTCCCCTTATCCCACACCCCCTGTGAGGAAATGCTACTAAGGTGTAGCCACAAATACTTAGCATAACAAATGGAGAAAATTCCACAGAAAGAAAAAGGGAACAATTCAACCCCCAACAGGCAGGGATGTGGGGTCACTGGGGTGCCCCTGGGTGTAGGAGCAGCACGGGGCAGACTCACCTCCCACACCTCTGGGACCCAGCCAGCAGCAAAGCAAGATGGAAAAAAACAATTTGCTTTTAGATTTGCCCCATTATGGGTTTACATTCCTCAGCATGGAAGAACAGATTGGTTTAATGTCCAGGGCTCAGCTACGCAAGATACAGCAGGGAGGAAAAACGTGATCAATTATTTAGGAGAGACTTTCAGTCTCACATCAGAGGTTCATCTTCTGAATTCATACATTTGAACTAAGTGCTGTTTCCCCTGGTACAGGGCACAAAGCAAATAGAGAGGCTCTAATTAGCACACTCAGCAGCCTAATATTTGTCTGTTTTCTGTGACTCCCTCAATGAGCCCAGCAGTTCCTTCCCAGGCTCCAGGAGCATGTCTGGCTGCCAGGATGTTTATAGGGAATATACACAGCTTGGAAATGAATTACCTGTTTGAACAGAGCTCTCCTGGAACAAGAGCAGCAGGGTTCAGGCTGACAGAACTCTCATTCTTCTGCACAATAACCCATGGTGCCTACTCTGCCCCAGCTTGGGGATGCCCTGGGCAGAGGGAACCCCTGGAATCAGCTCCTGCTCCAACAGCACAGCACAGGGCTGTGACAAACACAGTCTGTCCATTACCAGGAGGTTGGATCCAACCTCTGCTAAAGGCACTTTTGGTTTTGCCTTTATTCTTTGGAGGCAGATGGCCCAGGATGGGCTTGGTAAGGGCAGCCAGAGCACCTCGGTCATCTCTGGGGTTTGTGCTCTGGTTCTAATCCCCATTCTCCAGGGAGAGGTTCCTGGAGTGTAACCTCCAATAAGCACAGACACTGAAGGGCCTCACATCTGGTTTGCCAATCCTTCACCAAAAAACCCAATCTCTGAATTGTGCTGCTGCAGCCCAGAGCAGATGTGCTCACCTGTGCTCACCTCCAGGCTCGGTCCCAGCTTAGAGCCTTCCCCATATCCAGCACCACCATCCTGTAACCAGCTCCAAATGAAATTCAATCTCTCCAGCTCCACAGGCAGCCTGTGCCTCCACAGAAGCTCCTGGCTGTTCTACCTTCACTTCTGAAGCAGTTTTTAAGTTTTCTTTGTAAGAATGAATTATTTGCAGTAGCAGGGAAAAGCCTCCAGCGACTGCAACACATTCTGCCCAACTGCATTAACCAAAACCTGCATCAAAGATCTACATGATCCTTGCAGGGAAGGTTTCCAACTGCTTCCATTGCTTCTGGATGGGCCTAGGGCCAGATGGAGATGCAGCCAGGCTGGGTGGTCTCACCTGAGAACAAAACACTGACCTGGGACTCTGACACTTGAAAATAACATTTTGTGTCAGAGGAGCAGCCTCCCTGGGCACAGGCTGCACATTCGTGGACATGCCCCATCCCTGGCAGTGTCCAAGGTCGGGTTGGACACTGGGGCTTGGGGCACCCTGGGACACTGGAAGGTGTCCCTGCCCATGGCAGGGGTGGGACTGGATGGGCTTTAAGGTCCCTTCCCATCCAAACCAGTCTGGGATTCTGTGACAGAGGAAAACACAATGCAGAGCAGGTGGAAGAGAGGGTGTGCCAGGAGAGGAAAGGAGGTTGAATGTAGAGAAGGGGCCACAATCCACAGCCTTTACAACCCCCAGTCCTCACCCAACACATTTCTGGCCTTAGAGTGCTGCCCAGCTCTGGTGATGCCTGGAGGGCCAGGAGAGCTGAGGGAAGGAGCTTTGGGGGTGTCCTCAGTGCTCTGGGTGGATGACAAATCCCTTCAAGGCAACAGCACTTACAGCTGGAGCTGAGCTGGAGTTTCCATAAAGCAAGAATCAGCTTGGTTATGCAGCCATTGGCAGTGACAGATGTGACACGAGCTGAGCAAGCACCAGGGGATGTTTGGACAGGGTCCAGCTGCCACTGACAGCTCCAGCCCCGGGGACAGAGCACTGCAGATTTCTTCCCAGTGCCTGACAATACCTGGAGTGACTCCTGCTGGGCTGAGCAGCTGGAAACTGCTCATGTGTGTTCCTTTGCAAGTCTGATAGAAGCAGAGGCAAGTTGGGCTCTTAGCTGTTGACAACTTTTCTCTTTTTAGGACCTGATGCAAAGAGACAGACATTTCAATCCAGCAAAATAACTTTATTTCAACAGGGCAAGTACAGCCAAGTGGTGATTCCAGAGTTGCCCAGCAAGTGTCAGCTCCAAGATCCATCAGTAAATGTCCTGCTGATGACTCGAGGATCCAGGCTCTATGGCCACCCTTCACAATGATCTCTTAGGTTTAGATTTCAAGTGAAATACATTCAGATTTGCTCCTGTCACAGCATTGCTCACCAGTACATTGTTGGAAGTCACTGAGGAGTTAATTACAGTTACCTGATTCATATGAAAAGAAAGCAACCCACAATCCCCTCCCTCTCT
This sequence comes from Rhabdornis inornatus, assembly GCA_013397075.1. NCBI lineage: Eukaryota > Metazoa > Chordata > Aves > Passeriformes > Rhabdornithidae > Rhabdornis > Rhabdornis inornatus. Next base: position 264,029 of record VWZS01007404.1, on the reverse strand, counting down.
CCAGTGCTGCTGCTTGGAGCCTTCCCAGCACCTTGCAGGGGGAGGACCCCGATGTTCTTGAGGCCTTCGCAGTGAAAAACAATGGCTAAAAAACTCAGCAGCAAAAATCCAGGCAGCTTTGAACGGCACATTTCCCCTCTGCCAGTCTGTGATCAAGAACTGCTCTCCTGGCACCTGTAGGAAGGAGCAGGGCCCCCTCCCCAGAGCTCCAAAGGCACTCGGGCACGGTGCTGAGTGCCCGGCCCTGGCTGGAGCAGGATGAACTCTGGCTTCATTCACCTGGGCGTTGTTTTGGTTTGGTGAAGTATCAAATAAATTAACAGGGCTGCTCTGTCAGGAGGATGGGCTGTGGCTCCCAGCTGGCAGCTCAGCCTCTCCTGAGCTCTAGCCTGGCTCTCCTGTGCTGCTCGCCTGGCCCTCCCCACTGGGCACATTCCTGCGCTTCCTCAGCTGCATCTCTTCATCCTGCAGAACAAAAGGAAGCACAAACTGATCCTTCACATCCTCTCTGAGCTGGATAAAACCTGTCCCCTTCACCTCCAGCTCAGGTAAGCCCAGCAAACAGAACCCCCATTCCAGCTCCTCTCTCAAAACACTGACACCACCTTCACATGGGCCCTTCCAATCCATCCTCATTGAGGAACTGCTCATGACTAACACAGCAGGCACCTCTTAAACCCTGCTGCAGTCAGAGCAGCAGGGATGTGACCTGTCTGAGCTGTGCTGCTCAGCTTGGGGGTCACAGCACAGCACACCTGGTCTCACAGTGCACTTTACCTCAGGGTGAGCCTGCTGTCCCACAGAATCAAACCCCTGGGGCTGGAAGGGAAGATAAATCCAATCATCTGCTTTAAGCAGGGCTAACTCAAGGGCTGGAGCTGGTTCTTCAGGACGTTGATTTGCTTTTCAAGTATCTACAAGGGTGGAGTTTCCACCTCTCCTCACACAGCCCAGGGTGGGTGCCAGCTGTGTACAGGGCAATATTTCCCACTGGCCCCAGGGAGGGTTTCCTTCAGCACAAATTGTCCCCTCTTGGCTTTTTGCTGGACATCTTCTCCATAACCACCTCCCTCTCCATAACCACCTCCTTCTCCATAACCATCTTCTCCCTACCCACCCCACAGGCAGCTCCTCCCTTCAGCTCCTCTCCTCCAAGCTGGAGGAAGCAGCTCCCTCAGCCTCTCCAGCCCTGATCCACCTCGTGAACAAACCCACAGAGCTGCAGGACCAGGACTGAACTGTGGCCAGGTTTTGCCACATGGCAGGAACTGACCCAGGGAGGGTGAGCATGTGCCATTTAGTGCCTGTACTAACAAAAAACAATTCTGCACAGTCCTCCTCAGCCAGTCCCTCCCAGATGCTTCTCAGCATCTTTCCCAACACATCCACCTCACACCTTTCAGCCAGGACTCAGCAATGAGCAGCCACTGCCTGTTCCAGCATGGTTCATACCGAGTCAGAGTCTTCCTCAACCTGGTTGCTTATGAAATCGAGATAATCATCCTTCTGGTTGTCCAGAACTTCTTCCTCATACTCAGTCTGGTAGTCTGACTCATCTAAAGAGAGAAGACAAAAAGCACAGGGAGGATTTAAGTGGCAGGCAGATAGGCAGAGGAAACTGGGAGAGGAATGATTGCCACTGTCACTGAGCACAGGCAGGACAGTGCCAGCAGCTCTCTACAGCCCAGTGAACTGGGATTGCTCACACACAGATCTCAGCTCTGTCAGCTGGCCATGTCCTCTCTGTCAGCTGCTGTCCTGGAGCCCTCCAGAATCCAAGGAACCACAGCACAGCAGCCCTGTCCAACTGTTTGGGTCCTTGTGGTAGGTGCCAGTCCCCAGCTCGAGTGACACAGACTCTGATTTTGGGGGGATGCTCCCTGGGGAATGCTGTTTTCCATCCCTCAGCCCAACCAGACCCATGGGACACCTTCAGAAGCCTCTGAGCTGCCAAGCCAACTCCCCTGGACACAGGGGAGCAGTCACAGGCTCTGGGAACAGGGATTCCAGGCTCAGGGTGACCTCTGCCTGCTCTGGAGCTGATAACTGAGTGTCTCCCAAACTCTGTTCCACAGGGGACACTGACATTTACATTCCCTTCCTCTCTGCAGAGGACAATCCCTTGCTTTCTCCAGTAATCCAGCAGATTAACATAACTAAGAGTCTCCAGAGCTGGGCACAGCAGCAGGACATGCAAGGAAGGTCCCAGCCCCAGGGTGTTCCCATGGAATGAGGACACATCAGTGCAGAGCCAGTGCCTTTCCCAGCATCTGGAGATGACCTGGAGGACCTGCAAATTAGACAGCAGGAGCAGGACCTGGACCTCACAAGGGCCAGGAGGAACAGGACAAGGGGGAATGGCCTTAAGGAAGGTAGGGATAGATGGGAAACTGGGGAGGAATTGTTCCCTGGGAGGGTGGGCAGGCCCTGGCACAGGGTGCCCAGAGCAGCTGTGGCTGCCCCTGGATCCCTGGCAGTGCCCAAGGCCAGGCTGGACACTGGGGCTTGGAGCAGCCTGGGACAGTGGGAGGTGTCCCTGCCCATGTGGATGAGCTTTAAGATTCCTCCCAACTCAAATCCTTTCATGACTCCACCTGCAGCCAGGGCTGAGTCCCCACAGAACTCCAGGAATGTGCTGGGCTGGGGGGGCCATCAATGGCCCCAGCTCACCCCCAGGGCACCAGCAGCCCCTGCAGAGCCTGTGGCAGGCAGCACCTTCCTCTGCTGGCACCCAGATCTTCAGGATGCATCTTAAGGCATGAAAATGACATTTTATTGTTTCCATTAAAATCACATTTGTGTGACACCAGCTCTTCCACCCCTTTCCTGAGTTAATTCCAGTGTGCTCCAAAGCAATATCTGGGATGCAGCCCACTGGTGAAGAGAGGGGGCTCCTGTTTAAACCGGATCCTTGATTAAGTATTTCTCCTGGGAGCTGTCAATAGCATCTGCTCCACGCTGAAGACAACAGCACAGTCTGTTCCACAGCCTCTTCTCCTAGCACATAACTACAACCAACTGCTAGAACATTGGAATGAAAGGTATTTGGTATTTTTAATTTTCTTCTATGCTTTTAAGTTCTTGGGTTTTTTTACTGTTAATTAGAGAATGATTGTTAGTTTTTACTAAAAACACTAACAATAGTCTTTGATAAAATACACCAGAGAAACTGGAAACTCATCTGAACAGCAACAGACACCACAAACAAGAGTTTGGAGTTTATACCTCCAATAAAACCAGGTGCCATCAAGACCATCCTCCTTGGTTTTCCCAGCACTGTTCAGCATTTAACAGGTCTTTCTACAGATACAGGACCAAGAGCCACCCTTCTCACATCCTTCACACAGCAGCTCTGGGTGCTGGAGGGGAAGAAGGAGAGCAGGAGGTGGCCCTGCTGTCCCCAGACATCACCCTCCATCAAAGCTGAGGCTCACAGTGATTGTTCTGGGCACTACAAAACCTCCCAGAAGCACCAGCCAGGACCAAGGCTTTGCTGCTCTGCTCAACTCCCCAGCACCCAAAGAGCACAGCCTGGAACCCAGCCAGGTAAGAGGAGATTCCACCATGGAAAGGTCCCCAAGCCTGCCCTGAGCAGGGTGAGCACATTCCCTGCAGGAAGGGCACAGAGACCTGCCTCGTGCTTCTGCAGCTGGGGCTGTTTCTTTGCTTTGTGCCTGATTCCAGCAGGGAAGCCCCAGCTGGAGACAAGATTCTAGCTGGACACAACTGTGGTGTGGCTGGAGGGGCTCCTGCAGTGGCACTGCCAGGCCTCAGGGTCAGTCAGGAACTGGAAACTCAGCACAGCCTCAGCTGCATTAGTGCTGCTTCAGAAAAGTTCTTTTTAAGCAGCAAAGATGCAGAGGCAGCCTGGTCCTGCTAACTGTGTCCCTTGGGAGGTGCTGGGATGGCTCCTGCTCCAGCTGAATGGCAAACCCAGGCATTGACACCACCATTAACATTTCCACAAATCCTTTCATCCAAATGACCATTGCTACGAGTGCTTGATGTCCTGGGCTCAGCAATCCCTCACAGGGGGAGCCTGGGCAGGGAAGTGACAGAGCCACCCCTGGACAGCAGCACCTGTGCTCCCCTGGCCACAGCCACGGCTCTGAATGCAAATCACAGCTGGGCAGAGGGATGAGCCTGGCTGAGGGAATGTGTGGATGGAGAATGGGAACAGGGCCACCAACACTGCTGTGAAATGGGACACCTGTGCCCCAGCACTCTGGTACTCAGCCCTGCCTGAGGGACAGGCTCCCTTATTAACATCTTTTAATGGTTTTGGTCACTGCTCTCAGTGTGCTCAAGAGAGGAGCAGAAATTCCCCTGCCCTTTCCCCACAAAGCCCACACAGCTCCTGCTCCATCCAGGCTTCTCACCCTCTGTGCTGACCCTTCCCCATCCATCACACCTTGAGCCTTTCCCTTTGCTTTCTTTAGGGCAAAATTATTGACAGAATTTCTTGAGCCAGCCTGAGACCTGCAGTGTCCTGTCAGAACAGGCAGAGCCTTCCTCAGTCTCTGTGATCCAAGACCTCCCTCAGGAAGGGATTTCCAGAACAAAGGTGACAGTGCAGGGTCACAGCCAGGCCACCAAGCAGCTCCCTGTCCTCTCCCCTACACAGATCACAACCTCAGACCCCCTTCACCCCCAGAGCAGAGCAATGCCAGGGCTCAGCAGCCTCGAGGAGCCACCTGAGAGCCACTGACACTGCAGGGAGGAGCCACCCTCCCCCTGAGCTCACCTCACCACAGCTCTTCAGCAAAAGTCTCATGCACAGAGGACACCAAGGAATGTCACTGCTGTCACTGCCACCCAAACATGGGCAGGGTCCCTACAGCCCTGGAGCCACCCACAGCAGAAACACCAAAGATCCTTCAGAGCTCAGTGCCCATGTGCATGACCCTGCTGCCACCCCAACCTCCCCCTCCTCCAGGCCCTAGAGCCAAGGGATTTCAGCATCCTTGAGAACACGTGGCCCCTGCTCATCCCTCCCACTGCCAGCAGCCCCTGCCCTGCCCCTCCTCAGCCCAGAAGGTGCCAGGTCCATGTGCCACACTCCCATCCACAGCCTCAGCAGAAAGCAGGAGCCTAAAGGGGAATCATCAGGAACTACAGAAAGGAGGAGGATCTGTCCCAGTGCTCTGGTTAAATCTCAGCAAGTTTCAGTGCCTGAGCCTTAAATAACCACATAGCATGAACTCTTCACTCTTATCCACAATGGCTGCTTCAACTACATTTGATTAATATTTTCTTCATACGGCATATGATTGTAATTAGCATTTCAAATTACCACAGGGACATCTCTACAAACAGTCACAGATGGGAGCACTGCTAACTTTAGCTTTCCCTCTGCAGGAACAAGAATCAGGAGGAGGGGAAGAGACTGTTTAGAAAGAGCTCCAGCCCTGGTGCCACACTCCGGGGTTTCAGGTCTGAAGGCTCTGATCCTTTTGGATCTGGGAGCTCCACGCACAGGGAGCTGCTCTGCAGGGCAGGGCCATCATGGGGCACAGAGCACCTTTGTGTCACCATGCAGGAGCTGGGACCTGCTCCTCATCAGTTCACTGCTGCTCCCACAACAGGAGCACACAAAAAGCAGTGGAGCCAGTGAGTCACTCCTGATCCTACTCAGACAGCAGGGAAAACAACCTTGGGGCAGGGCTTTAACTCAGCCTCCCCCAGCCCAGCATGGGCTGAGGATGGAGCCAGCAGAAGGGCACAGGACAGCCCGAGGGGACGGAAGCTGAGTTCCACTTGTGTTATTTCCCTCAGATGAGACTGGAGCAGGGATTATTCCCACCCTGGAGCTCACCAGTAAGGGGCTGACAGCAGTGGGATCATCCCAACTGATCCCCCTGTCCCAGAGGAGGTGGCAGGAAGGGACACAGAGGGTCTGAGGGGAGCAGGGAATGGCCTGGCACCAAGGCTGGCAGTGCCCAGCAGGGAATGGCCCCCATGGATGGCAGTGCCCAGCAGGAAATAGCCCCGTGGCTGGCAGTGCCCAGCAGGGAATGGCCCCAGGGTGGCAGTGCCCAGCAGGAGCTGTCCCTCCTCCCTCCCCCCAGCCCCACTCACCATCTGCCACCGGAGCCTTGACGGGCTCGATGCGGGACACGATCTCCGCCAGGTCTGTGAAGGACGTGGTGGGACAGGTCACGTTCTGCAACACAGGGACAAGGTGAAGGTTTGTCAGCAAATACACACAGAAAATCCAAACAAGCCCAGACTGTATAAAAATGATACTGAACAGACAAAGAACCAGACACACAAATTCTCCACAGCTGCCCCCTCAAAAGCCATTACTCATCAGTGAGAAATCCTCAAAACTGCTCTCCTGAGGCAGGTCTGGTGGCAGAGATGGGATTCCCAACAGTGGGACATGCTCTTAATGGCTCTTACTCCACCCACACAACAAGAAGCTTTATTAAAAATTAGCAAGCTATGGAAAAGACCCCAGAGACAAGCACAGGAGGGGCTGGGCCCTGGCATGGACAGAGCTCACTCCATGTTCTTCTCCATCAATGTCCCTTTATAAGAGGGACTGGCTGGGCCAGCTGCAGCCCCCAGGGAGCTTCTGCTTTCCCTTGGGACAAAGTGACCAGGTGGGACACACACGTGGCCATCCCCCAGCTGGAGTGATGCCACAGAGGCTGCAGGGACAGGTGGGCACTGGGGTGACCCCTAAAAACCCCAGAGCTGGAGGTGCTGCAAGAGCCTGCAGAGACATCTCCCACTGCAATTCCTCTCTCCAATGAACCCTTGCTATTTTCACTCTGTCTCACCCAAGCTAAGTGTTCTCTGTTTTGAGAAGTTCTTGCTCCAGTCTCTCCTCCAAGAAAATCCAACTTTGGCATTTAAAAGCCCTCTGGGGCTTCCTGCAGCCCCACCTCCCTCTTTGGGGCTGGGCACAAAGTAACCAGGTGGACATCTGAACACTTCTCACCTTTTTTTAAACTCAGTGAGTTTAATGAACACAGTAGCACCCCCAACCTAGAGGAAAGGGATGGGGACAGCTGGCAGAGGGAACTGGACTGCCAGGAATTGCTGTGACAGTTGTCTTCCCAAACACCCAGCCAGGGCAGCTTCCTAACACGGGGTTTTATGAACAATCCTTTGCTCTTCTGGCAAAAACACCGACCCTGTGAATCACCCAACCCCTGTGGGGTCACAGCAGCAGCCCATTGCTGCTGCAGCAAAGTGCTCTCAGTTGACCTTCCATCTGTAGCTGATTTTGATGTATTTTAGAACAGCCACAGCACAGAGCAGATCCAAGACAAGCAACGGGAGCAGAGAAAAGCCTGGAGGGAATGAAAAGGAACCTGTATGAAATGGAACAGCAGTAGCTCAGGACACACACCTTAAAATATAAAGAAGTTGGGAAGCTCATTGTGACTGCTGGAAAGGATGAGTCAGCCCAGGCTCACTTTGAACATCCAACCTGAACGTTCCCATTTGCAGAAAGATCTTTCCCAGGACAGGGAAGAAAAGCTCCTTGACAGCTCCAGTCTGTGCCACATGACTCAGGGTGCACCCTCTGGCCACTACACAGACACAGCCATGTCCAAAATGCACGAGGACGAGGTGGCTGCACAGAGCATTGGGGCAGACAGTGCCAGGCTGTCCCTGGGGGCAGGGAGCAAGGACAGGCTTTGGGTGGGATCAAAGTCCAGGGCTCTGCATGAACAGCTGAACAAAATCCTGCCCAGAACCAAAGTGTGCCCCAGGAAAACCATGAGCAGCTCCTGTGGTGAGGATGGATGGGAATGAATTCCTCAGAAACATCTGACCCCCAGGTCAGCCTGCTTGAGGGCACCTGGGGAGGCAGCTGCACCCAAAGCCTCAGCACCAGGACTGGAAAACCACTTGTGGGAAACCAGGGATCTCCCCACACTTCCACAGGAGTTTAATGTTTAAGTGCTTCCTCTCACTACTTTTAAGGACAAAATCACCCTCCCATCAGATAACACAAAGCAAAGAAGTGTCTCAGATCCACCTGAAACCTACTCTCAAACCTCTCTGGTATTTTTTTCCCAAGGAGAAGAGTTTTTCCTTTGGCACAATCTTTATGAAATAAATTAGAGGAGAAAGACAGTTACTACCGTAGTCTGCTGGATTATATTTAGCTTTGACTATGAGTAACACCTCAGTAGACAAAACTTCCCCAAGTACATCTAATTAATGGTGCTGAAGCATTCCATACTGGGGAAGAGTAAGGGCTGCTCAAAGTAAAGTTTATGTAAGGTTCCTGTTGTTTGTGTCTTTAGTATTTGCATTTTGGAGACAAGATAAACAGGGACTAAATGATCAAAGCAAAGGAGAAGCATCTAAATGATTAAATATCTGGATTTTTAAATAAAATTGCAATGCTCATAACATGGAAATGAGATGATAAGAAATGGCACTCAGCTCTCAGATGTTGAACACTCCAGAAATAGATGAAGAACTAAAACATATAAAGCATCAAAACCTTTGCTAATGAAAGGCAAGTTAAAAATACCAGCTGCTCTGCCTGGAAGATAACACAGCTAAAGGACTTAAGTGAGTCTAATGGACTAAGAAAAGCAAGAAAAATACCCCAGTGAGAGCTGCAACAGTTGTAACTTCATAGAAATAAATCTCCTGCAACAGAAGTCAGATGCAAAAATCTTGGGTTTCAGAGGGCTCCAGAGTTTTAGGAGGATGAGCAGATGTCCCTGCAGGTCCTGGGGAGCCCCACAGAGCCTGTGGCTCCTGCTCCATAACCCAGCAGGGTTGGTGAGCCACTCTCCCAACCCTATTATTTCCATGCTGTGGCACCTCAGCAATCAGCACTTGGTGCCTCATTATCAAGTGAGTGCAGGGCCAGGCCGTGTCTGCAACGAGGAGGTGACAGATTTGCTCTCCAGGGCACTGAAGTGCCACAGAACCCACGGGAGGTGTGATAAATGTCCATCACGCTGCTGTGATAGCATGATTTAAGTGAAATACTCCCTTCCATTACTGTAGCCTGTAAAAAGGGCAGTTTAAAAAGCAGACTTCTTTAGAAGAAGTGTCTGTTACAGCAGTGAAAATGTTTGAGGCTTTTTACTGGCTGGTGATAAAAGCAAGGCTGAAGTAGGACACAACCGATTCTGAGACACACAATTTTCCCTGCCTTGACTTCTTATGACTTTTAACACAAAACCTGAACCCAGCCCCTGTTGTCTGATCAGGAGGTGCCAGAGGTGGATTGAGGACCCATCTTTTGCAGTCACACTGAAGCACCTCCTCATCCAGGTGTGCTCCCAGGGAGAAATCCCAGGCTGGGGAGCCTGAGGGCTCCTGAGGCTCATGGATCTCCAGATCTCCAGCTGGTTTCCTCCACAGCTCAGTCCCTGTGTGCTCATCCAGAGCCACTCTGGCCCTGCCAGGCAGCGTGGGCAGATCCATCTGATGCTGGGAAGTCCCTCTGGAGCTGAGGGTGACATTCAGCTCCTCCCAACAGAGCCATTTCCACCCTCAGTGACTCACAGCCTCTGCTGACACTGAGGGCACCTGGCTCAGATGTGGAATCATCCCTGGGCCAGTGTCCATCCTGCCATCCATCCTCTCCCTATCTCCAAGCCAAAGTGCTCTGCCACCTACCCCTGGAGAGCTGCAAATCCTCAGTGCCATCTCTCACCTCACTTGACTTCCCTCTGCGAGGCTCATGACAGTTATGATTCATTCTGGCCATCTCTTAAAAAATTACTGCTCACTTCCCTCTCTCTACAAGATAAAGAATTACTGGGTAGAACACGAAGTCTTTGTAGCACTTGAATTTCAGATCAGAGGGATTCAAAGGAGAGGAAGGACAGCGAGCCCTTATATTATCTAAATTCCTGAAAGAGCTGGTAACTGTTTCTGAAAACCAAGAACTTCCCTGCCAAGAAATCCAGAGTACTGAGCTGTGAACCAGCCTCAGGGCAGTCACTGTCCCCTGTCCCAGCCCTGAGCAGCTCCAGCAGCACAGAGCACTTCCCTGAGCACTTACATCAGTTTTGGATTTGCAGGTCTCTTGCCTGTCCTTCAGCATCTTGTCAAGGACTCCACTCCTGCACCACACATTAAATACAGTTTTCCCATGCTGGTATCCCACTTCCTGGAAAAAAAAAAGTAATCAGGAGAAAAAAAGTAATTAGTAACTGCCATTAGCATGGAAACAACTGGAAAAAACAGACCCACTGCTCAAAGTTTTACTATTTTTCTCAGAACACAGTAAAAATGGTGTTGAAAAATCAAATAGGAAGGACAGAGCGACAGGTTTTGAGAGCCCTGGTTCCCATCTCCAGCCCTGGTTCTGGCACCAGCACCAAACCTCTGGTGTTGTCTCTCCTCTAGTTTTTGGATGAGGGCTCAGAGCATGGGAGACACTGGGACTGGAATTCCCTTCTCACAATCTATCCCAGCCCAGGGCAGGGGTGATTAAGGGGAGAAAAAGGAGCTGACAGTTCTGCTACTGGCAGGGTCAGGCTGACCCAAAATAACCACGAGAAGCTGAGCTTCAGGAAGTGCTCTGGGGTTTGACATGAAGAGATTTCAGCTCCTTGGAGAATACTGGTGCCCATTTCTATTTCCTGTAAAATCCAGGCACAGAGCTGAAATGAACCCCCCCACTACTTCCCAGCCCCTAAGGATAAAGGAATGCCTGGACTGTCCTTCCCTTTGAGGTCAGCACAGTTTAAAGCTTCCTTGTGGACAGGTTACTGAGCTATGCTGCAGGGAATGAGGATCCAGGAGGGGCTGCCCCTCTATCCCTGCAGTGTCTCGTGCCAAGAACCTGCTCACAGACAGTGACACTTCTGAGGAACTGCCCTTCTCTCAGCTTTTATTGCATTGACAAAATTTGCCTGGTGCCTTCACATCTCTTTAACAGCACCACATTAGAGCAGAGCAGGGATGTGACAGCTCATGATCTGTTCCTGTGATGAATTACCACACCTGTCTGTCAAGGTTTTCAAATCAGCCAGGGCTCTCCAGCTGGCAAAGAACAAAGAATTATTTATCAGCAAAGTCCTGGATCCACAGGCAGACAGCAGTGTTTGCCCAGGAACCAAGAGGCACCAAATATCCCAGAGGAAATATTTACACTGGGGAAATCCCAAACCACTGGGTGGTTTGGAATAGCTGCTGTGTGTCCTAAGGAGTCTCTCAGATGAGAACCTGCAGGGCTAAACTGTGTTCCTGGAGTTGGTCAGTGTTTGTTAAGCCAGGACCAGAGAGATCTGTCTGCAGGCTAAGGAGCATCACAGCTTCTCATTAAAGTGTAATGGAGGTTGACTTCAAGGAGTGGTGGCTTTCCAGCCTGGGAGAGGAGCAAAGCTCTGCAGGAAAACCTGGACATGGAAGATGCCTGCATGGCTAAAACAGGCAAAGAATGGAAGGAGACAGTAAAATCACTTTCTCAACAGGAGACACTGAGCCAGAATTGCTTTTGCTGCCCTGCCTGGGCAGGGACATTTGTGCTGTGAACACTGGATGATGTCACCAGAACAATTCCCTGCACACCTGGAGCCAGCTCTGCCCATGCTGGGCTCTGACACAAACTCAACCCAGTGCCAGTGTTGTGAGGCCAGGCAGCACTGCTCCTCCTGCCTCTGGTGCCACTTCCCAACCCTCTGAGGGGTGCAGAGGAATTGTGGATGATGTTTTATTCATTGAAGTGTTCAAACGTCAGCAGAACCAGTTATTTTCACGTTTCCCTGTATCTCCAGGATTCAAAGCCTCCCTGGCAGATTTCTGCAAACCTTTCATGCTACAACAAGCTCCAGGAGGAGGGGAAAGTGAGGACAAAGCCCATCCCACACCAACACCAAACCCCAAGTGCCCAGAGCAGCTCAGACACCCACGAGCTGTCACCAAGCCCAAACTGCCACGAAACAGAGCCAGGCACCCGATCCCTTCACAGGTCATTATAGAATCAAGATTACTAACTCAATTCCTGCTGCTAATCCAATCTCCCGGCCGGGACATCATTCCACAGCATTATTGAGTGTCAATTATTCACTCTGTGCCAGCCAGCTCCTCTCACTCTGCAGCGGCTCCAGCACTAATTAGCAGCACAGAGCTGTGAGGAGCAGAGCTGGGGGGGCCTGGGTGTAAGAGCCAAAGTGAGGGATGTGGGGCTTTAGGAGGCTCTTTAAAATGCTGTTTATTGTATCCAGAGGATACAGCAATTCACGGGTTGTGGGTGACAAGAGCCAAGCCCACAGCTTTTTCAGCACCAGCTGTGGGTTAGTCTGAAGCTAACTTTAGTTTTGGTTACAATGCATTACATACTTTTCACTGCAGAGCATTTTAAGACATAACAAACAATCAATACCTTTACTATTACCTATAGCCGATCCTAACTACTAACATTACCATATTCATGGCACTATTTTCCAATCACAAAAAGTTAGTATGTTACAGTTTAAGCTAGAAGTTGTTTTTCAGTTTTCTTACCGTGGAAGATTTTTGAGATCTTTCTTTCTACTTGCAATATGGCATTCTTGTTTGCCTGCGAAAATCTTTTCGCTTGGTAAAAACATCTTTTGTTTGAGGTGGATTTATCCTTTGCTCTGAGTCATAAAAACCTCTTCCAACTCATTTTACCCTCTGGCTTCTTAGTTATGCAGTAACACTGGCTCAGCAATTCTTTTCTTCTGTATTAAAACTTGCTATCATTTCTATTCCTTCTTCAGATTCTACATCCGAAGCACTTTCTGTTACACATACCTATCTGTGAGACCTTTCTGTCCAATGCTTGTCTTCCCCAGCCCCAGGGAGGCACTTACACAGATCTCATCGAACTTGCCGAAGTCCAGGGTGCCGTAGCGGTCGATGGGGGGCCGGATGTACTCGCAGTAGTCGCTGTTCTTCACCATCTCCAGCTGCCGCACGCAGCACACGTAGGCCAGGCGAGTCTGGATCTCAGCCATGTTCAGCACCTGCCCAGCACACCAGGCACAAAGTCAGCTCCTGTCCTAGCTTGCAACAACCTAATCTTAAGTGAGAACTGTGTGTAAGGTTTCACTGGAGAGTTTAATGATGCAGACGGTAATAGAATAAGGGGTGGATAATGTCTTGGGGTGCAATGCAGGATGTAACCAGAAGTATGGATCCTACCAAAAGTATATATTGTGTTTGTATTCTATCATCACCTGTTAAACCAGGTATGGCAGTGATCCTTCTCTCCATGGGAGATATCCTCTGTTAATGGATCATCTGTTAAACCAGCTGGGGCAGTGTTCTTTATCTTTCCCACAGCCCATCCTTCCTCCAGGAGATATCTCCTGTTAATGGGCCATGGAGTCCCAGTGCATGGCTGATCAAATTCCATCATCCCATTGGGACATGCTCCACCCAGGGGGAGGAGCCAAGCATTTCCTACCCGGATCAAATCTGACATTTGGAACACCAGAGCAGCCTTTGCCCACTGGATTCCAGAGGAAAACCAGACCCTTCCACATCATCCCTGGAGCTTTGGAGGAAAACTGCACCTTCTCCAGGATCACTGCTCCAACAGAACCACATCTGTCACTGCAGGAGGGTGCAGCCACCATGGAATGGGACTGCACCAACACCCTGACTGACTGACGGGGGGTCAGGTTGTGTTCTGACTCTGGCAGTGGTTTGGGTTTGTTTTTTGGGGGGGTTGTTTTTTGTATTGCTGTATTTCTATTTTAATTTTTCCTAGTAAAGAACTGTTATTCTTATTCCCATATCTTTGCCTGAGAGCTCCTTAATTTCAAAATTATAATAATTTGGAGGGAGGGGGTTTACATTTTCCATTTCAAGAGAGGCTGCTGCCTTTCTTAGCAGACACCTGTCTCTCAAACCAGGATAGCTCCTCAAAGTGGATTTCAGAACATGCTCTGTGTGTTCACATGAGCTGGCACACAGGAACCTGGTGATGCCCTTGCACAGCAGCACCTCCAGCTGTGTCCCAGGGTGGCCAGGCAGGGATCAATGTCCATGATCAGCACCACAAAGCGAACTGCCTTCCAACAAGCTGGAGACAAGACTTTCATCCCGGGACATAGTGAAATAAATAAATAAATAAATAAATAAATAAATAAATAAATAAATAAATAAATAAATATATAACTTAAAGATCTGTGCTGAGGTGAGGGGCACAGTGATCTTTCAAGGCAGAAATCAGTGATGCCCCATCCCTGCAAGTGTTCAAGGCCAGCTTGGACACGGCTTGGAGCCTTGGGGTGGAACTGAATGAGCTTAAAGGTCCCTTCCAACCCAAGCTAGTCTGTGGTTCCTTGATTCTCTGATCTGTCCAGTGCCAGGGCAGAGATTTTGCGGAATGGCTGAGGTGGACAGGGACCCCTTGAGATCATCCAGTCCATCCCTCCTGCCCAGGCAGGGTCAGCTTGTTCAAGACCATGTCCAGCTGAGTTTTAACCATCTCCACAGATGGAAATTCTACCAGCCCTCTGTTTGGCCAGTGTTTCACCACTATCAGTAAAAAAAAGAAGGAAGTCCATGTTTCCATGGGTGCCTATTGCCATTCAGGCAGTTGGAATATTTCACTGGGTACTACCAAGACGAATTCCAACTGGGGAATGCAACTGGGAGGAAAGAATTAAAATAATATTCACTTGGGGGACAGCTGCAGAGCCAGGCAATTTAGGAAATGCAGAATAAGAAACAGGGTCGGACTGACCACATCCAACAAAAGGAAAATCATAATAATAAAATTATGCTCTGCAGACCCACGTTTACCAGTTTTACTTTATGACTGCCAAGTGCTAAGATCTCCCTAAATCAGCAGTTCAGACACATACTGGACAGAAAGCGAACTGAACAGATTTACTACTTTCATGGGTAAAATTAATACATTCTGACTTTATTAGAAAGTATGCAGCTCCAAGAAAAGGTTTTTATGCTCTAAGAATTCTGCCAGGCCCTTCCCACATCACTGCCTTCCCTGTGGTGTGAGGGCACCGCCCTGTTCTCTGAACAAGAACTCAAATCCAGCAAAACAACAAATCTGGCACAGCCTTGCTCCCTGAGTAACAGAGGGAATCTTCCCAGTTCTCCCACTATCCCCGCTGCTCTGGAAAAGCAGCTGCCATTGCAGTCTGGCCCCCAGTACCTTGACTTTCTCGGCCAGGGGGTTCCACCTCTTCCAGAGCAGCCACCATCCCGACAGGCAGTCGCCGTAGTTGGTGAGGTCGGTCTCGTCGCGGCTGCCCACGTCGATGGCGATCACCACCTTGGCCCCCATGGACCTGGCCACGTCAGCTGGGGGACACGAGCTGTCAGAGCCCCCCTGCCCTCCCTGCTGCTGCTCCCAGGTGCAGCTGGGGATCTGGATGGCTCAGGTGTGGGACCTGAGGCTGCACCTGCCACCAGCGAGCAGCTGGACAGAAGTGACCGCCAGTGCCCATCCCTGCAGGGATCCCAAAGCCAGCTGGATGTGGCACTCGGGGACATGGGCTAGTGCTAGGGAATGATTGGTCTCAGTCTTAGAGGGATCTTCAGCCTAAACAATTCTGGGATTCCATATGAACTCTGCAGCAGCTCTGCCCAGACCATTCCTGCTCAGGGAGGCTCCATAAGGGAGGGAAGGATCCCAAATCCTGCACCAACCAAGCCCTGAGTGACCCAGGGTGAGCCCCCACTGCTGCAGGACACCACTGCCAGGGGATGTTTTGCCCCAGAAGCCCTGTAAGGCAGCAGGGGACAGGGGACACAGCAGCAGGACAGTGACACCACATTGGGTGTAACAGGATAGAGCACATCAAACCCACATTAATCCTAAAAAAAAAGACCTGGGGGACCTGCAGAGAGAACAAGTGGCCATGCCTTAGAGAGAGGAGGCAGCAGTGCCAGTGCTGCGGGAGAAGGTGACAATGGGAGGAGCAGGACAGGGACCTGCCAGCAAGGAGAGGCTGGATGGCAGCCTGAGAACAGCTCTGGCATCCAAGAGAAAGATTCACATCTGAAAGTGGGAGAGAAATGAGGCAACACTTCCTACTTGAAGGTCAGTAAAAGGACGAGCTGCACTCTCTGGATACGGGTGAGGATTTAGGGAAGCGCCAAGGGAGGGAAGAGAAGGACATGAACCTCACAGAATGAATTTCTATTTCTTTCACACCCCCAGAGTCCAAGATAGTTGCAGTTTCCAGAATAGTTTTGCGTAGGAAAACCACAGCTCTGACGAGCCAATTTATAGGCTTAATTTAGACACTTCTTTAAATCAGATCTGTTCTGTAACTTGGATTTACATTCCTGGGCTCCTTTAGTCTATTGTGTTTCCCACCCAGGGTCACCTGGGTCTGCTCTTCGCCCTCTCCAGCTGTGGAGATGCAAGAGGTGCTTTGGTTTGCCATTCACAATTCTCGCTTACAAGCTCAGAGAATGCCACATTTGGGGGATCTGTTTTGTGCTATTTCTGTTTCTGGGTTTTAGGTAAACACAGCCCTGATGGAAAAATGAAGTCAGGGTGTGCCAGGAAGATGTAAATGACTCGGGTTGCTCAGGTGGGGAGTCTCTGCCTGAGGTTCCTCCCTCTTTACCTGAGCACAGTCACAAACTGCAGTGACCCTGCAGGGCTCTGCTGCCTCACCATCCCCTGAGCCACCCACCCTCGTGGCTGCAGTGAAACCTGACACAAAACACACCCCAAACACGGCCAGTTCACACCTCTGCATCCTGCTGGGGGGTTCAGGCTTCCTCCCACACCTCACATCCCTCCTTCCATGGCCCCATGACTCCCCCACTGCCACGTGCTCCAGGTGATATCAGCCTGAGCACTGCTCTCTCAGAATGATTTCTTAATTAACTGATTGAAGAGAAACTCCAAGGTAGATGGTATGTTTGTGGTTTGATTCCTCCTCTCTCCCTTCAGCAAGCACTAAAATAATTCAATAAAATAATTCTTGTTCAATTCTGACTTAGCTGGGAGCTGTAGATTCAGAATTTGGCTATCAGGAAATACTTCACTAAAAATGTGTTAATAAAGCCAAAATAAAGGGAACACCCAGGAAACTGAGAGCAAGGACTCCAGGTAACCAGCATGAGCTTAAAGGTGTCTCTGAGATTTCTCTGTATTTTAGAGAAAAAACAAGAGGCCCAAGGCTTGCAGGCTGTTTGATGGGCAGTTCTGGGAATTTCCTCCCCCACAAGCTGTGCTCCTACCTGGCAGGTTGTTGATGTAGCCCCCATCCATGAGGAGATGGCCATCCTTGGGGTCACACAGGGGAGGCATGTACCCTGAGAGGGACATGCTGGCACGGACGTACCTCCACAGGGAGCCTGCAGGGAGGGAGCATCCATCACCCAGCATTAATTACTGCCACACAGGGGGGAGCCTGCTGCACTCATTAAGATAATCAAGAGATAGAGGCTTTCCTCAGAACACTGTGAGGAAGTTATTAAAACAGTTTATTATTTTCTATATCATAATCCTGGCTAGGATAAAACAAAGACTATGCAGATATCAGGCAACAGCCCCAGAACCCAAGGTTTTTATCCCATTCCTCATATTCATACTGCTTTCTGTGAGATCTCAGCATATTCCTACTGCAGGCAGCACCAGGGCTTTGTGGAGCTGGGGCTGAGGAGGAAAGGAAAAGGTTTCTCCCAAGGACAGAGGGATTGACAGAACAAGTGCAGCTGAAGTCACTGTGTTCTACAGAGATCAACAAACCCCTGACTTTTAGCAGGACCTGAACCTGAAAAACAAGCTGTAGAAGCCACAAAAATTCTATTTTCCCTCCTCTGCAACAAGCAAACATTTTCTTTTGTGAAACCATTGCAAATGCCTGGTGGGGATCATTATCATCTCTTGGTCCATTTCTGTTAGTGCTTTAAGAACAGTTATAATCCTTTAAGCTGCTAGAAACAAAGTTTAGTCAAGTAGAAATTGATTGGCCGTGTTTCCTGTAAAACATTCTGCTTTAAGGCTCTTACACACTGATTTTTCTCTTAACATTTGCATCAACCAAATTGGGAAGACACTGCATTTCCACAGGCCAAGAGGCTTGTCAGAGAAGTGATTCTTTAAAATACCAGGAATAAGTGAGCCTTGCAGTGTTAACTCACTGCTCAGTAATTAACTGCTTGGTGCTTCTAACAGCAACTCTTCCCAGCAAATTCCCTGGAATTGATTTTTTTGGTGTTTTCTTTTAAAAACAGATAACAGCTCTGTTTCTAATCACAACCCCAGCACTCCTGCTGCTAGCACAGGTTAATACTGGCACATTTGGGGGTTATTATTAATAGTTTTAGTGGAACTTCCACCCAAGGAAACTGCTGACGTGTGTTACACCTCACAGACCAAACCAAGATGGGAAATGGCAGCAGCTGGGAACTTAATTTATCTCCATTCACTGGAGACAACCATGACCATTCTCCAGCTGATTCCTATCCTTACATTAAACTTCCATGGGGACAAGCAGCTGGCTGGAGTGAGTTTCCTGACCTCAACTGGCTTAACCTGCTGTGGAATGGGAATACAAAACCTCTGAGAAGGGTTAATCCTTTTTCTGCTTGTTTTAGCTGCTCTGATCAAAGCCCAGAGTCCTTCAGCAGCTCCATAACCCCCCCTGGAATGACAGGAATGGAGAGTGTGACCTGTGCCAGCCCCGAGGACAAACATCAGAGATGTGGCAGCAAAGGCTGCAGCTCTCCCCAGGAATATCTGGGGCACCTGGAGGCCTCCCCTGCAGGCAGAGCCACTGCCCTGTTACCCCAGACTGACAAAAGGCAAAGGCAGGGACACACCCCAGGCAACTCAGATCCTCCTCCCCTCTTCACTCAGTGAGAAACAGGAAGGACTGACCACAAATGAGAGCCTAACTCAGCCCCTGCATCAGGCAGAGTCTGTTCTGGGAGAAGACAGCTTCATTTAGGGGAATTGAATTGTCAAAGGTTTCAGTTGCTTTAAGTCTCATTTATGGCTAAAATACCTGCACTTCACTTCAAGGATGCTTTAAGGATACAGAAAGGTGCCAATGGACCCATTTTCTCCTCAAACAGTGAATGCAGCATCTCATTTAATTCCTTCCCAGCAGCCCTGTCCCTTGTTATCTGTGTACAACCACAGTTTGGTGCTCAGCAAGTAACACAGAAGGGAGAAACAAAAGGAAAGACAAATTTCAAAGGTGAGACAGATTTCCAGAATAAGGGGTGACCCTGAAGTCTCCCATGGCCTGGAGAGGCCATGCCCACACTCACCATCCCTGTGCACCCTCATGGCCGAGGCAGTGATGTCAGTGGTGATGGTGAAGTAAGGAATCCACAGATCCTGCAACAGAGGAGTTCCAGGTTTACTAAATCTGTGACCTTGCACTTGAGCACACCCTGTGCCTGACACACAGCAGAGCAACAACCTCTGGACCTCATCAGACAGAGCTACAGACACACACATGAATGGATGGAGGAAAAACCCCCAGTCCTGCACTTAAGTTCCTACATTTGTCTCATGCAAATAATTTGTTCAGAACCAAGGCAGACAAAAATCCTCATTTCCTTTTCACAGCAGCAAGAACCCCTTGGTCCAGCAGAGTGTGCAGAGGCAGCAGAGAGCTCCTCACACAAACCAGAGTCACCTTCTGCAGGGTGTCTTTATTCTAATTTCAGGTGAAGGGTGGGAGTCTGATGATCACTTCCATCCCAAGGGATCCTGAGGTTGTTTAGTGCTGGAGGACATGAAGAACATGATCCATGGCCTCTTGACTCAACAATGGTCAGTTTGTAGCTCCTGCTGATGGAGCCAGCAGGGGTCATCACCTCAGCAGGAAATTCAGACCCAACATTTTCTGGAATCAAAGAGGACAACACCAAACTCTGGAACACTGGCTTCAGGAACAAAGGACCCTGCAAGGTAGATCTCCAAGAAGATTCTAGAGGTTGCCTGAGATCCTGCAGGGTAACACAACAGTGGGGGGTGTGGAACAGAAGGAGGGTGAGGCACAAAAAGAATGGCTAAGCCAAGAGCTTTGAGAGTTTATTCAATGGGGCCAGACCCAACCACTCAGCCCTGCTCCTGGCAGGGAAAGTTCTCCCTCTGGTTTCAGCTGTGTCCCACCTCCCACCAGCTGGAAAAAGCAAAGGGGAAGGTGACCTCCCGAGTGTGCAGGGCTCTGCTGGACAGAGGAGTTTTGGAAAGTTTCCATGGTGCCTGGTGAAATGGTAGCTGCCAAGGGGAAGCAGGAGGACTTGTCTGAGTAAACTGACCTTGTGCCCAGGGAACAGCTGATGCTGCTCTGTCAGTCAGAAAACTTGAATCAAGGCTGAAGAGGAAAACCTGCTCTCCCAGGCAGCCTTTGTTCACTGGACACAGTGTCTGCACAGCTTTAATAGGCCTTAAACTCAGACCAAACAAAGGTTTGGACTCCAGGACCACTGGAGCTGGAAGCCCTCCCTCACTGGTCAGGTTGCATCTCCTGGTATGATTTCTGTGCTGTTCAACCTGAAATTCTGCACTAATAAGAAGCAGGGGGTTTTTCTGGCGAGTTTAATCTCTTCAGCAGCTCTGCAAAGCTCCCAGGCACTGCACCAGTATCACAACCCCAGTGTAAATGCCAGAGGAAAGTGGATGAATAAAGAGAATTAGAGTGCCTATCCATGCTGAAGATATTCTGGGGATTGCAGTTCTCAGTGCATCAACCATGTATTAAGCAGAAATCGGGGAATGGGAAGAGAAGCCTCTCTGACACCTCCTTTCATGTTCCTGCCAACACCTGCACAAAGCAAACTAACCCAAGCCCTCCCACGCTGCAATAAAATCTCACTGCTCAGGGATTGTTCCACTGATTTGGGAACAGAGCATCATTCAAGTCTGAAACAGGACTTAATAAAAGTCATGTCTGATTCCTCACACCTGAATTCCCAGCTGAGATGATTTACAAGGGCATTTTGGCATGGAGATAAGAATTCTGGAACGGAGAATAAAAATTCCAAAGGCTGATGTTCTCACAGAAGGATGGGTAATTGGAGAGGAAAATTGCTCTGTTTCCTGAGAAATTTCCTTCAAGACCCCCGGCCTGGGTCTGTGTGTCCAAGGGCCCCATGCAGGGTTTGGACGTGCTCTCTGAGGGTCTCACGTGGATGATCCCAGCTTGGGAAGTGACTGTGGCTGGAAGCAGTGACAGGGTTTTTGTCACCAGGGCCCCCACACGAGCAGCACTGCTGGGAATCAGAGACACCCACGTTACAAGGGTTGGCAGAGAGCAAGCTTCAGAGAAAATGGAAACCTCCCTTTCAGTGTCAGAAATAACAGCTCAGTGTAAGCTCCTGCTCCTGCCTCCCCTGTGGGAGAGGGGTGAGCACTCCTGTGGGAAGCACAGGGGTGTCACCTCACAGCCACACACTTCACAAAAGGAGGATCTGGCCCAGAGCTTCGAAATGTTAAACTTCTCTAGAGCCATGAGGATCAGCCCCTTGGGCAGGATGTTTTCCTGGGATCACTGCAGATCCTCCCAGGAAGGAGCAGTTGTGGCCGAGCACAACCCAAGCAAAACCTCTGCTTGTAAAGCTGTAATTAATTTTTATTGATAGGAATTTTCAGGTAGAAATCATTGCTACCCAGCTAAACCCACTCCAACTAGGGAGAAAAGATGGATGTTTGCAGTTTGGATGCTCTAAATGCTTTGAGAAAACACTTTTTCAAGGTTCCTGGCTCAGCTCTTGTTACTTTCTCAGTCTCCCTTTACCCTGGGGCAGCTCCCAGTTCCAGGACTGGTTACCCCACTGTTGGATCCCAGAAACCTGGGGTTTTTGAGCTTTCTGT
This sequence comes from Rhabdornis inornatus, assembly GCA_013397075.1. NCBI lineage: Eukaryota > Metazoa > Chordata > Aves > Passeriformes > Rhabdornithidae > Rhabdornis > Rhabdornis inornatus. The sequence goes on along the minus strand of VWZS01007404.1, from coordinate 242,293 downwards.
GCTTTCTGGCACTGACCCCCAGGAGAACACTGCTTTTGACCTGAGGCCTTGGAGAAGGCTCCAAATTTGAGTGATGGAGTTAAAGTCAGGGGTGTGTAGTTAAACAGAAGTGTGTGATTTCACTTGGTAAAGGGTTTTAAATTTGAGGTTTTTATAATATAGTAATAAGTATGGGACAAGATGGAGGACTTTGGGTGGTGTCTCTTTTTGGTGTTCTTCCTCCTTCTTCTTCATGATTTCAGGCAGTAGTTTCTGGTTGGACAGTTAGTGCTGCACTGAGGGTCACAGGAATTTAGCTATTGAGTCAAAAGTATAAATAATATAGGTGTTAATTCTCTATTGGACTGTTAAAAGACCTTGTAACTAACTAGATTCACCTCCATTTTGCTCACTTCTAGCTAGTAGTTGGAAGTGTTGCTGAACTTTCTGTACTTTAGATAAGATTTAATGAACAACCAAGCCCAAACACAAGAAAATTCATCTCCATGTTTTTTAATCCTGCCTCTGAGTGAAGACAAAAGAAACTTCAGACAAGCCACTAATTAAGTGGTGCAAAACACCCCATTACACCCCACACTGAGAGTGGGAATTGCAATGAAGGAGTAACTCCCTCTTTCCTGGCTGAGCTACACAATATTTTTCCTTATTTATCTGAGGGAATTCTTCCCACATGAGGAAAGCCTGGGCAGTGACTGAGGGGTTCTGATGGTCAGCACACACAGAAGATGATGCTGGATGCCTCAGGACTGGATTTCTCTTGCACAAAACCTTCCTGTGGCTGCAAGGGAAGACCAGAATATGCAACTACAGCTGTTGAAATTCCTAAGGGAGGAATCTGCTGCATCTTAAAAAGGAATTACAATGAACTGCTGGAATCCAAAGCAGGGATAGACAGAAACAGCCTCAAGCTGCACCAGGGGAGGTTTAGGTTGGATAGCAGGAAAAATTTCTTCATGGAAAGGGTGGTCAGGCATTGGAACAGCTGTCCAGGGAAGTGGTGGGGTCCCCATCCCTGAAGGGCTCAAAAGCTGTGTGGATGTGGCACCTGGGGACAGGGGTCAGTGCTGGCCTTGTCAGTGCTAGGGGAGTTGTTGGACTCAGGGATCTGAGGCCTTTTCCAACCTTGATGATTCCAGGATTTTCTAAAACCCTCTTGTCTCCAGCACCATCCCCTCTGCACAGCAAACTGCTATTTTAAGCCACGTGACAATTAATCACTTGCTTTCATACTTGCATTTAGGTAGGGAATGTTTTGGATTATTTTTACCAAATATATTTAAAGTATATGCAGTGTTAATTTGTTACATGATCTTTCATCACAAGGATGCAAACACAGGAATAATTTAGTTAAAATTGCAAATCAGGTGAAATTCCAGGGCTACCCAAACACTCTCTGAGCCGGGTAATGTGGGAAGACAAACATTGATAATGTACTTTACAATCTGCTGCTGCTGAGGGCCAGGGGAAAGGTGGATTCCTGGCTCAGGTGGACCACACAACACCCAGCAACCACAAAAAGGTCATCAAGTGCAAAGCAGGACACAAAGGACTCTGCCATTATTGAAGTTTTCAGTAGGCTGCTCAGAAAAACTCACATCAGCTTCAAAACTAAAATTCAAAAAGCCAGACCCATCACAAAGCAATTCAAGCCCTTCTCTGGTGTGCCCTGAGGGTCTCTGAGACCTGACTTGCAGAAAAATAATGATGAAGCAGTCTCAGCTGCTCTTCTTCAGCGTCACAATTTTCACTTCTTCACTCAGACAATGAGATCCCTTTGTCAAACTGAAATAGCTACAAATCATCTACAGTTTGTGGTTTCTAAATGCACCAAAAAGAACAGGCAACAGGCTCCTTCCTGCAGTCATGGACCACCACATTCACAGTTTCACCATGTTTTCAGTCACCCAGCAGCTCCAGATTTCCATATTAGTATGGAAAAAAGCTATTTCTGCTCCAACAGAACACAGGGACATAATTTCCTATCCATAAGGTGAATAAACAACCTACCTCTATCTGCTTATCTTTGAAGATGTTGTTGATGCTGTTGTTAAAAGCTGCTCCAGAAAACATAGAGGTTATTGGGTATGTCAAGTCTAGAATAGTCTTAAACACTGAGTTCATCACCTAAAAAGAAAAAAAAAAAAAAAGGGCATTTCAAAGGTAAATACAGGCCAGAATCCATAGGAAAATGTGCATTAGGGCTGCAATTCCAGAGACATCACATTCCAGAGTTCAGAGCCAACACGCTGGAAGCATCACAAGTGCAGAAAGTGTTGAGGGGACAGAAATACAACTGCAAAATCTACAACCAGGAGCTCCTTGTGTGGTAAATTTACATCTAGTAAACCCCAAAGCAGAAGCAAGCCCTGCAATAAAGCTCTGCAAGAAGGAGCATTGCTTCCCTGTGCCCCAAAAGAGCCCCAGAGCAGCTGAGCCTCAGCCTTTGCACAAGGCCACGGATGGGGCAGCTCCAACCTCTGCATTTTTTTAATTAAAAAGAGATGTTCTGAGTTGTCTTCCTCTTCACTATCCTTCCCACAGCACCTGTGTGGTTCAGTGGTGTGGGAAGGAAACCATAAATCCTTGGCAGAGGAATTGCTTCATCCATCTCTTCTCATTCGGGGATCACACTTAATTTTTCTCCCAGACTTAAAGCTTTTCTCTGCCTCAGTGGAAGCACTCAGAAAATCATGTCTGGGATTCTCTGGGACTCCAACAGGGTTCAGTCAAGCACATGTTACAGAGCTTTAAACACTTTCTATGGGGTAGGGTTCATCGTTTGTCATTTCCAAAGTCAGTGACTGGGACATGTTATGGATGCAGAATTTAACTGCTACAAACTATCAGCACCAGCAAGGGAAACCAAACCACATCAGGTTTCTTAAAGCACTACAGGGTCCCTGCATACCAGCCCTTCTAACACACAGATCCTGCAATTAAGCTTTCATGGATTCCTTTTTTCTCCATTTCAGCAGCATTATTACACCTATGTACTGATCCACAAGAGAAAATGATGAAAATCTCTAAACTTTATGGCATTATGGCCATTGTATTTGTCCACAACCAGGCTATTGCTGTCAAATCCTAATAAATACTAACAAAATTCAATGTTTTATATATTACACCATAGTCAAAATGTAAAATAAAACCATCAAACCAAATTAATTCCTTTAAAATTAAATAGGGTTTCACTGGATGAAATATTTCTGTGAGATGAAATATTTTCTCTCTCTATATGTTCTCTGTAATTTAACAAACAACTTCTCAGAGATAAGGGCATCCTTCCCAGGCAGACACATGGAACAGCCTCAAACCTGCCAGCTGTTAAAGCAGCTGTGAGCAACATCTGGCCTTGGCTTTACTTTGGCAGTGATTTAAGGAGCAGCAGGATCAGCCTACATTGCCATGTCCAGCTGCTTTCAAATTTCTACCAGGGATGTGCCCAGAGAACACGAGTGCAAGGATAAAAAAAGATCATTAAGAACAAGGATGGGAGCAGGAAATGTGGGAGAATGTAAAAGGCTGAGCACAAACCCAATGATGAAGCATCAGCTTCATTCACATCCTCACTCTGGGTTTGATGTGGTGAGGACACTGTGCCAACCTAACTATAGACTGCTACCCACAGCTTCAGAGGGAGATGGAATTAGTGCTGCACCTAAAATAGGAATCAGGTCTCTTCAGAATGATTAAATCAGGGGAAGAGGCATCTACAAAGAGCCCTTTATTTAATACTGAAGAAAAATCTCTCCCACTCAGCACCAGCCATCAGGCTTCCCTTGTTGCAAATGATATTTATAATGCTGAGCCCTCCACATTTCTCCTGATCCTGACAGTGAGCTAGCCCATGGACAAAATACTACTAATTAACAGTTATTTCTTAATATTCTCATTTCTCAGAGCTGGAAGATGCCCTTTAGCTGAAGCTGATGGCCAACAGCCTCCCTCAGCCTTCCAGGAATAGCTGCAACCACCTCCTATTCCCCAGATAAATCCAGTTAAAGATCACCCTCTGCAGAGGCACACAGAGCCTTCTGCCTCCTGCTCCACTTCTACCAGGAGCTCTGGGATCAGCTCCAGCAGCTCCAAGAGTTTCATTCCCTGACATCACCAGGATGGGAAGCCCAGCCCTGAGCCAGCTCTGCCAGGGCTTTCAGGTCATGGAATCATGGAATTGTTTGGGTTAGAAGGAGCTTAAAACTCATCTCATCCCACCCCTGCCATGGCAGGGACCCCTCCCACTGTCCCAGGCTGCTCCAAGTCCCAGTGTCCAACCTGGCCTTGGGCACTGCCAGGGATCCAGGGACAGCCACAGCTGCTCTGGGCACCCTGTGCCAGGGCCTGCCCACCCTCCCAGGGAGGAATTCCTTTCCAATTCTTCATTAACTTCTGATGAACTTTCGTTTCTACAGCTCTGCAGCAAGATGAGCTTTATTTTTAAAAAAGACCTTCAGTCCTAAAATAATTTTTTTAAGTGACCCTAAGGTCACTTAAGGCCTAAGGTATAAAAAACTTCAGCAAGGAAGGGACAAGGTTCTGCTCACAGAGCAGAAGGACAAGAGCAAAGACACATGATGATGGACAAGAGGAATTTTCATCTCTGGCTCTTTTATTCTTTGATGCAGCATTGTGGCAAACTGGTGTCAAAAGCCAGTATAATCCCAGGATTTTTCAATGTTCCTGACTATAAAAAACCCCAAGGTTATGGGAAAACTTATCCAACAACAAAAATTTCAAACAGATCCAGTACTTTTTAAACTACCCAAAAGATCATGCAGTGCCTTCTCAGCATTCACCTATAAAGTTTCAATAAAACAAGGAAAGGAATTCACGCAGAAAAAAAATGTTAAATCAATAAAATAAAAATGTAACTTAGGGATGGATGAGAATTGGCACGACAGGGAAAAAAACAAACAGGACCAATTGATTTCTGGCCAGATCAGCTCATTAAAGCACAGGATCTCCCAATGTACAAATAAGAGCAGGGTCAGAGGCAGAACTCACACATTTATGTGAGGTGTCAGTGCCACCAGACAGTGACAGGCAGCAAATGATGGCAGTGTCCCACCCAGCCAGCCCTCACTCCCATCAGGAGCAGTGTTTCAGCCCTACACACACCTATAACTGTATTCCTTTCAAAGAATATTCTTTGTGAAGTATTTCTACCTTGAGATATTAATCCTCCAATTAAAAAAACCAACAATCTGCAAACATTGAAGCTTTGGCTTGTTCGCTTTGCTGGTTAAATAGAGGTACAGAATACACACAGAGACAATAAATAGTAACTAATCTGACTGGGAATCTTCATATTTCCCCCTGTATTTTGACAAGAGTCATTTATTTCTAAGCTGCTTCATTAGGTGCAGAAAACACATCCCATTAAAAATATCCCTTCTCCCAACACAAAGTGTACAGCTAGAGAGATGCCAATTTCTAAAAATACCAAAAAGAGAAATAAATACAGGACAAGCAGCATTCAGTCTGATGGATTAAAAAGATAGATAAGAAAAGCTCAGAGTTAACTGATCCATCCCAGTGAAGACATTTCCAAGATCACAGCTCCAGAGGAGCAGGAGCAGCAGGTCCTGGAGCAGGGGATGCTCCAGCCTTTCTGCCTGGCTGCTTCTGGGGCATCTCCAGCACAGCCACCAAGCTCCCAGTTGTGACATGAGAATTTGGGGTTATCTGGGGGATATTTCAGCTGTCTCACACTCAGTTCCTCCAAGCAGATCTTCCAAGAATCCCCAGCACACCTCCTGGCTGTTTCCCATACACTGGGGCTCCTTCCCCCTCTCCCTGCTCACTATTAACACCATACAAGAGTCAACACCTCAGAATAGCCACTGATAAAAGATTTATAATTCCCCAAACTCTCTGCACATTGTGATTTTGGAGAGGGGTTTTCATGGCTCTCTTCAGTTTGCAGCCATTCTCCTGGACACTGCTGGTACCAGTGGGAGGAGCCTCAAACAGAGCAGGCTCTGCTTTTGTCCTCCTCAAACCCTTAGACAGTTTCTGGGTTGGACATGGACCTGTAAGAACACTCATGGAAGTCCTCATAAAAATCCATTCTTCATTAATAAGATGAAATATTTGTTCTAACAGAGGTCAATCACTTCTCCCATTACTTATTTGCAGGTTTCAAGGCACCAACACCTGAAACAGCCCCAGGCCAAAAATTGCCTTTGACCTTGTGAAACATTCTCTGAGCTTTTGCAATTTGTGCTCAAAAGTTAATAATCAGATTAAATGCCTTCACTTCATCTCTACCTATTCCTGGTAAAAGTGACTGTGAGTCCAGCTCTGGCAAGCTCCAGAGTGGGAACAGAGTCCTGAGCAGCCCAGGAAACATCTCCAGCTCTGCCTCATGCCCTGCACAGAGGAGACCCGACAAACAAGAGGAGAATCCTCTGGACAAATGTACAGAAGAAAATTCCATGGCTGTAGCCTAACCAAGAGCTGGGAGAGAGGGAAGAGAGCCCCAAAGTGCTGGGAAAGCACTGCAGGGAGACATCAGCACCCACCCAGATGCTGCCCTGGAGGCACAAGGTGGGAAAGAGACAGCAAGGTGAAAGGGATGTCTGACACAATTCAGTGCAGTTGGTTTTATGTCTTTAATCTCGATCCTCCCCCAGGTTTGTGATTCCAGCAAACTCTCTGGATCATAAACAGTTTATGTTTTGGGTCCTTCCCAAAGCCAGCCAGGCACAGGCAGTTCTTAAATAAAAAGCATAAAATCCATATTCTTCTGGCAAGCAGTGATGGGGAGGAGAATCTGTGCCACAGTGCTCTGCCCACCAGGACAGCACAAACATCCCAGGGACTCAATCTGGATTTCAGTGCCTCACACAATCCAGCTTCCCAGAGATAGTTTTTGTTGCAAAGCCATGGCAGATTGGAAGATCCCTGGGGGACATAAACAGTGCCCCTATGCCAATGACAGGGTCCTATTTCCCCTGAAACCCAAGGCCTAAGACTCTTAATCTCATTTATAAAATTCCCTGTGTCGCTTCATTTTCAGTAAGAAAATCTACAGGAAAATGTGGGTTTGATACAAAGAATAGAAACTTGCAACCATCAAACAGAAATAACCTCACCTTCAGTCAGTCTGAGCCAGTGTCACCTGGGACAGTTTTCATCCAACATCCCATCAATAAATAAAACCAAGGCCAGGTTGGATGGGGCTTGGAGCACCCTGGGGTAGTGGAAGGTGTCCCTGCCCATGGCAGGGGTGGGATGAGATATCTCTATGGTCCCTTCCAACCCAAACCAATCTTTGATTCCATGAAAAATAAACTCATCCACTGAAGTCACTATTCAAAACAACCTTCCCAAAACTTGGGTTAACTTTGAAGATTAGTTTTGGTTTGTACTAAATATTGAAAGTTAGGAATTTCTCCTGACCCAGAGTCCCAGTGCTGTGGAGTGCACAGGCAGGACCAGGAGTGACACATTTGGGAGTTATTTAGAGAAGGATTACCTCTGTCATTCAGTTCCACTGACACATGACAGCATGTGAGAAAGAGAGAGAATTACACAAAAGAGAAACACATCTGTTGAGAGCTGGAAAGGAAAGAAGTCCCAGCACATAAAAGAGAAGATAAAACAAAGATAACCACAGGTGAGCACACTGAAACATCACTGTGCCTTGACAGGGTGACCAGGATTTGTGCAGAGCTAAGGCAGGCTGTCCCTCCTGACTCCTTGGACATGGAGCAGCTTTTCCAGGTGATCCATCACTGCCAGGCAGGGCTTGTTCTGTGGCACAGACACTGAAATTCAGGAGGCTGCACCTTCCTGCTCGTGCCCTGCTGTGCCTCCACCTGAGCAAGGTGTGGAATTCAGCATTCCCATGGGAGGGAATCCAGCATTCCCAAGGGAGGGAATTCAGCATTCCCAAGGGAGGGAATCCAGCACTCCCATGGAAAGAATTCAGCATTCCCATGGGAGGGAATTCAGCATTCCCAAGGAGGACATCCAGTATTCCCACGGGAAGGAATTCAGCATCCCAGTGGGAGGGAATCCAGAATGCTCAAGGAGGAATCCAGCATTCCCATGGAAGGAATTCAGCATTCCCATGGGAGGGAATTCAGCATTCCCATGGGGGGGAATCCAACATTCTAGTGGGAGGGAATCCAGGATTCCCAAGGGAGGGAACTCAGCATTCCCAAGGGAGGGAACTCAGCATTCCCATGGGAGGGAACTCAGCATTCCCATGGGAGGGAACTCAGCATTCCCATGGAAGGAATTCAGCATTCCCATGGGAGGGATCCAACATTCCCAAGGAGGAATCCAGCATTCCCAAGGAGGAATCCAGCATTCCTAAGGAGGGAATCCAGCATTCCCAAGGAGGGAATCCAGCATTCCCAAGGAGGAATCCAGCATTCCCAAGGAGGAATCCAGCACCCCCAGTGCTTACCATGGCCCACTGGCGAGCTTTGATCCTCATCTGGTTGTAGCTGCGCTCCTCGGCGTACAGGGCGCTCATGAAGGCGCCGATGGAGGTGCCCCCGATCATGTCCACAGGAATGCCAGCCTCGATCAGCGCCCGGATAACGCCCACCTGGGAGCAGCCCCTGTGCCCAGGGAGGGAGGGAAAAGGAAAAAAATAAAGCCACTGTCAGCCAAAGAGTCATTGAAGGAGTGCAAAGGCTGGCGATGAATGGCGCCGTGTAAGGAAGCCGAGCCCGCGCCAGCTGAGCTGCCAATCTCTTGCTAAACAAGCCCCGGTGCCAGGAACAAACATTATGAATGCAGGAATCCTCCCAGAGACTCCCAGAGCATCCCAGGGAACACAACCACGCAGCCTGGATCAGTGGGAAAGGCAGGGAGATGAAAGCAGCCAAGAGCTGAGCTGGTGGATGGGCGAGGGGAACGTCAGCGTGGATTTACTGGGGTCCCCCCAAAGCTCCCAGGAAAGGCAGGAGTTCAGAGCCCTGACCAGGAGTTTCTTTCCCAGTGATTCTCCACAGAAACTGAGCCAGCCTGGGGTATTGGGAGGGGGCACCACACAGATTAATAATGAGTTTGAAGATGGAAACAAAAGCCAGCAGAGACAAACAGTGATGAGAGGGCAGAGGTTGAGTCTGCACACAAACCCAAGACAGGGGCAGATGAGGAGGCAACTTTTGAGGATTCACAAATTCCTTCAGGAGAGTAAACATATTCCTTGATTTCAAGTGCAGAAGGAATTCTGAGCAACAATGGAGTCAGGTGCTAAACAAGAGATGAACCTCAGTGCTGATGGGACAAGAGGAAAACAGAAGCAGCAATGCCCCTGCAGCAACCAGTTCTTATCCAGCTCTGCTCACATGGATTTGGGAACTCCTGGGGATATTCCCTGAAAAATATTAACCTAAGGTTCAGTGCAATTTCAGGTGGCAAATCAAAGAAACCAGATTAAAACATAAGAACACACATCCAGGATGGGCCAGCGTTTGAAAAACCATGAGCAAGCTCAGACTTCTCACCCAAAAAAAGAACAGAACTAAAAAATGACAGAGAGAAGCACAAAAGGTGACCAGAATATGGGATGGACTTCACATGAGGAGAAAGTAAACTCAAATCACTGACTGGGGAAGATCCTGACTGATGGGAACCATGCAGGGTCAGCAATGATATCACCACGCAGAGATTTTAATGGAAAGGAAAGAATTTGCAGACAGGTGTATGTGGAGCACAAACTGGGGAAGCCACTGTTACCACATGCTGGAGAGGTCAAACCACAAATGGATTTAAATGTGGAAAGGATGAATCAAAGGTACCAGGCTGTCAGTGGCTACTAAACATGAAAATGGGAGGTGCAAGCTGCCTTTCAGGAGGCTCAGAAGTTGCTAATTGCTGCAAACACTCATTTCTGAAGAAGTTGCTGCTCCCCACCATCAGAAATGAGAGAGCAGAGGTGGAACATTCGATCTGATCCTATGAACATCTGATCAAATCTGATCTTTTATCCCCTAGTGGGAGATGGATCCCTGTCCATCCCATAGAACCATTACAGAACCACAGAACACTGCAGTGGAGGTGAATTGCCCTTCCAAGCAATCCAAAGCTACAGCCTCTGCTTTCAAATGCTTTGTCCAGTGAATAAGAAGCATTTTTGATTAGTTCATCCCACCTGGATGGATGCTTTGCAGTCTAGGCCATAAAGCAGTAAAAAAATCTTCCTTTTCCTATTTTCATCTCATTTTCTGTCCCCCACAGTTTGCTCTATTTCCATCCTCCTTCCCCTTGCTGTTTACATCCTATAAATACTTGCTAACAGCTGCCAAGTCCACCGTAGGTGTCATTTGGCCAAGCTATGCTGAACACATTCTTTCCATCCAAATAAATCCCCTCCAGCTGCTGAAGTGCTTTGGGACAGGTTCCTGGTTATACTGGGTGTAAATGACTTCAATGACAGATCTGTGCTGCTGCACTCCAGGAGCAGAAAATGGCTCATTTCACTTTCCTCTCCAAATTCCCCTTCTCCTCTTCTTCTACTGCTTCTTCCCACAAGATGCCCTGAGTTAAAGGAATTATACTTTTATCCTGCCCATTGTTTTTAGGCTTTTAGAGTGCAGCTATTTTTGTACTCTGCTGCTCATGCCTGGCACTTCCCACTGCCTCAGCCCTGATATTCCAGCAAGGAGCAGACCTTTCCCTGCACCTCCTGCTCTCTGCAGACAGCCCACATCAGGTGCCTTGCTTAGAGCACATGAAGTACCTTAAAGCATTTCCTGCTTGGACATTTTAAACAAGCCATGAGTAGCTCCAGACTGGATTCCCTCCCTTTAACTGTTTCTCCTGATTCACACATCCATAAATACAAGAGATTTGATGTGAGCACTCTGGATTTGTTCCTACTTTGCTGCATGATGCCTTTGCATGAATAACAAAAGCTCATTATTATTTTTATTGGCAAGTCATCCCCTCCTTGTGCATCCACAGAGTCTCTGCCAATATCCCACTAATGTCAGAGCCACAGATCTCCAACAGATTCACTGATCCCAAAGCAAGATGGGAATCAAAGTCCTTTTCTTGCTTGTAAAAGTACCTCCCATAAGCTGCCTAACCAAATTATGTTTCATTTATACACAACCACAAAGCTGATTCTTCCAGCTCCAACACCCTGAACAGCAGCATTCCTGGAACTTGCAAACTAAATCCTGGAAAATGACAAATGTTCCTGAGCCCTCCCTTTTCTCCAGGTACCACCTGACCTCCTGAAAGACAGAAATGGGGATTTTTTTCCCCTTCTCTCTACAGCTTTAGACCACCACTGCCCCAGCAATGTTACTACATGGGACTTCTCAACAACTTTGCAGTTTTTTCTCTCCTGGGCACTTCCCAGTTCTACAAACACAGGCAGGCTGCCAAGGGAAGCGTGTGCTGGCTCAGGCTCCCTGCCAGACACTCACATCCCCTCTGACAGCATCCCTGGACTCCCAGAGAGCTCCACTGGGCACCTGCAAACTCAGAGGAAAACAAACTGAAGCCAGGAGCAAGATCCATGTTAACAGCCAGAGTTAGTGTCTAGTGCAGAAAAAAACCCCAAGGATTGTGCACTTCTTGTAATACCAGGGCCAATCTCACAGGGGACATGTCCTGGTTTAGGGAAACGTGGAAATACAAGTGTTGGGCAAGAGGAGAACAAAGAGACATGGCTTGTGCCAGTGCTGTACCTGCACAGCAGTGACAACATGGGGACAGGGAAAACCTCCTGGTGACACAGAGCTGAATGTCACTCACTGCAGAGGAGAGGGACAGGGGAGTGCTGTTCTATGGGAGGAAGGAGCACCCCAGAGAGGGGATGCACTCAGAGGGTGTCCCTGGAGCTGCACATGCAGCTTCCCCCACCCTAGAGCTGCCTGAATGGAGCATCTCCCCTGCCAGGACTAGCACTGCCCCAGGACAGGGACAAGGGGCCTGGGGACAATGACCTACAGGATGACTTTCAAATCATTTTTATCAGAACCCAAAGATTTGCCCAGGAGGTGCAATCAGTATCTGAACAGAAACTCTTCTCCATTGTATTCAGTGCCTAGGGCAGGCCTGATTCATTAATGCCCTTTGCAGAGAGAGCTGAACCAGCCTCACCCAGCTCGAGGAGGAGCTGGAAGCCAGAGCCAGGCTCTGTTCTCAGCCCTGCCACTGCCTCAGCCTGACCTGAGCAACACAAAGCAGGGGCTGCTCTGGGCATCAGCTGCCCCAAGTGCTGCTTTCTGCACTCACCAAACCACGACCCCCGTGCTCAATGAGCCTCCAGAAGCTGTGCTGGCTAAACCCCAACACCATTCCTTCTCTACCACTCATGGTCACAAAGAGGTCACTTGGTCTGGACAAGAGACTGAGGGGAGCCCCCACTGCAGGCAGAGGTTCCTTGTGAGGGGAAGAACAGGAACAGCTCCGATCCCTCCTCTGCATCACCAGGGACAGGAGCCAGGGAAGGGCTGGAGCTGGGCCAGGCCAGGCTCAGGCTGGAGATCAGGGCAAGGTTCTTCCCCCAGAGGGTGCTGGGCACTGCCCAGGCTCCCCAGGGAATGGGCACGGCCCCGAGGCTGCCAGAGCTCCAGGAGCGTTTGGACAGCGCTGCCAGGGATGGACAGGCTGGGATTGTTGGGGGGTCTGTGCAGGGACAGGAGCTGCACTGGGTGATCCTGTGGGTCCCTGCAGCTCAGGAGGTTCTGTGATTCTGGCAAAGAAATTATCACAAAGCATGGAGAGGAGTTATAGGGTTGGAGATCTGCTTCCCTAAATACCTCAGCCCAGCACACACAGAGAGCTCAGCCTTTCTGCCAAGAAGGTCTTGCAGGAAAATTCCTGCTGCTGAAATTAGCCCTTGCTTTCATCCCCTGGGGAAGTGCTGCTGCCATGTGACTGCAATGCACGAAGGCCAGAGCAGAACTGATAAAAGGAGAATTCCCCTGTGAGCTGTGCATGTGCCAGCTCTGCACGTGCTGCCAGAGCTGGATTAATGAGGCTCAGGAGAAGGCAGTGAATGCAGCAGGACATCCCAGATCCAAGTGCCAGCAGGAAGGCAGGCTGTCCTCCCTGCTCAGGGGCTGAAAGAAACAATACAAAACCAGTTTTTGTGCACCAGTATTTCCCCCACAAGCCACGTTTAACACACCAGCAGGATGCTGCCTGTGTTTGAAAGGACAACCCGAGCCTGGGAGCAGCCAGAGGGGACACTCACTTTTCAGACCAGGGCTAAGGGGGCAGCCAGGCAAGGCTGCAGCTCAGCCACCTCCAAAGTCCATGTCAGCTTCAAAAAGGAAGTTGGATTCAAAGAGCCCAGGCATTCAGCCTCACCAGTCCCCATCTCTCCTCCTGACTGACCCAGCAGCATGAAGATCTCCCTGAATGCTCTCAAGAGATGCTGTTTCCTTTGGCTAAAGAAGAATTAAGGCCATGGGTGCTGCAGAGCTCTGCTGTGTCTCCCACCAAAGCCTCCCCAGAGTGGGACACAGCTTTTGCCCCTCCTTCCTGATGGAGTTACTGGCACAGAAGGCAGAAAAATAGAGAAATTGTCAAAGGGACTTTATTAAGCTCCATTAGAGCCAAAAAAACCTGAATTAAGACACCCTCAGGATCTTAAAACTGAAGCAGCAAAGCCATAAAAACAGCTTTTCCCTGGAAGGGTTGTCCAGCCCTTCCCAGGCTGCTCAGGGCAGTGGTGAAGTCTCCAGCTCTAGGGGGGATTAAAAGCCACATGGATGTGGCACTTGGGGACAGGGGTTAGTGCTGGCCTGGGCAGTGCTGGTGGAATGGTTGGACTCCACGATCTTAAAGGTCTTTTCCAACCTCACAAATTCTGCAGTTCTATGGATTTATATTTACCATGTCCATTTTGTGCAAAAAGTGGTGCCTTGGGCAACCACTCCCCCAACCCTGCTCTGAGCACAACACAGATAAATTGAAGGTGCCTGAGCTGCCAAACTCACAGGGCTGGACAGCACACCCTGAAATCCACCATACAGGGAACCACGACACTTCAGGGGCCACAATCCCAAAACTGGGCTGGTGACTGAGCCTGCAGCTCTCAGAGTAACAGATGCAGCTACAAGCACTAGAACCATTCACTGAGGGGTGGTGGTGGTTCTAGATCCTTCTTGGAGTCATTGTGGAAGTGTTCTTTGTATTAGGCTGAGTGGAAATGGGATGGTTTTTATTTGAAGAGCTACGTGGAGTGGCATCAGGAAGGGTGACATAAGGAAAAGGCTCTTCTTCACATAAACAGCACATTTTTGGTGTGTTCTGTGGCTGATCCTGGCATTGAAAGATTCAGTCACTGGCTCAGAAATGAAGTCTGCTACAAGTTGCAACTGGAATATCTCCAATTGGCACCTTTGAGTTTTTGCAGTAGCAGCAATATACCCAAACATTGCTTTGAAATCTAATCCTAGTTATATCTTCCCAATAACATTATTTCCCAGCTTTCCTGACCATAAAATTTCCCAGCATCATAAATCAGCCAGAATTAATGCAGTGATTTTCTGCCAGCTCCAAAGGAGCACAGAAACCAGACCCCTGCACTTGTGCAGCCATGGTTCTACGTGAGCACTTACAAGGAACTTTCCAGTCTTGACAACATTAATTAATTGATTCATCAACTAAGCACCATTTCTAAGCTAAATAGAGGGAATAACCCCACATTACTGGGTTCTCATTCCAACATCCAACAATCAGCAGGATCTCTCCCAGCAGCTGCTCTGGAGGAAGCTTTTTCCCTTCCACAGCCCACACATATTGATCCAGAGACCTGAATTTTTCTTGTCTTCCCCTCCATTAACAACAACCTGATTCCATCCTCCCACTTAGCTTTGCTCTCAGATTCCCTTTAACTCCTTAAGCCAGAGCTCAGGAGCCATTTCCCTTTGGCCTTGCCATGCTGCAGAGGTCACACCCTGTGCCAGGCAGGCACATCTGGCAGAAAAAGCATCTCCTACTTATCACAAGCACAGTGAAATCCTCTTCCTGCAAGAAAATTCAAACACAATGTCCTTTTATAGCCCTGATCTTGTTTCTGCTTTATACACTAACTTTAGAACAAGCTTTAAACAAAGAGATTTGTGCCTGACACAGAAATAAATGAGCAAAATGTGTTCAGCCCTTCCAGGAGGGCTACCAAGCCCTGGGGTGTGAAGGGATACAGGAGGAAGGCACCGGGGAGGAGAAAAAGCACAAAATAGTCGAAGTAAATTATAAAATGCACCAGGGTTTTTGTTTTCTGATCCCAGCTGGCAGCAGCATGCTTGGAGAGGGGCACAGGAGCAGGGAAGTGGCTGAATGACAAACTGCACCCACTTGGGGATGTCACAAAATCCTGTCTCTTACTCTGAGCCAAGGAACAATTCAGTTATCATCTGCAAAGGAAGATAATTTTTTTGGAAAACAAATATATCCTCCTTCCCCACCCCTCTGAAACTTATTTATTAAAGCCTTGGAAGAACCCATTCTGAGCACAACATCTGGAAGCTGCAGAAATAAGACCAAAGCACTTTAGAGAATATAACTGAGAATTTATTTTTTCTTAACAGGAAAGCTCACTGCCTACTGGTGAGGCTGGACAGAGATTCCCCAAAATCAGAGCAGTGCAAGAACCACACTCCTGAAAGCACATGGACTTGCCAACAAAGCTTCACAGCTGCTCCATGGGAATGGAACACAGCACATGGTTTTACAGCTGATGAAAAAAAGGTGCAAAACCAGCAACAAGAACTGGCCCACAACTCCACCTCCTCCTTGTTTAATTTCACCTGTTTATCAAGGCACTGCTGTAAATAAATGAGTTTGGTGGGAAAGACTGGAGATCAGGACAGGAGAGTCCAACTAAACCACCTGCAATTAATTTTAGTGTTTTTTTTAAGCAGTAACTCTGAAGTCAATGACTCCCAAGCTCCTGCTGCTGGGAGGGTTTAATAGAAGCTGTTACAACCTTCAACCTCCATGGCAGATGGGAGCAAATGAGCAATTACAGAGGTGCTGCAGATGGGAAAAGGAAAATTCAGATCACTAAGTATTCTGTGGGTGCCAATCCATATGAACATGGCTTTTGTGGGCATGTGATGACCCAAGTGTTCCACAGCTCTCGGAGCAATTGGCATTCAGGTCTGGGAATGTGGGAGCAGCCACAGGCTCTGCTTTCCCCAGCTCAGTGCAGGCTGAATTCTGAACTGCTGCACAAACACAATGTGGTTAAAGGCACGATGAACGTGCTGGGGATGGCTCCCCCCTGCAGAAACCCAAGCAGAGCCTCTCAGGAGCAATCAGGCTGCAGCTTCTTCCAAGCATCTGCAAACACAGAGCCCCAGGCCCCCAGAGGAGTTCCCAGCCATGTCCCAGGAGCTTTGCTCAACAACAGCAAATACAACCCACTGATGTATTTTTAGGAGTTGTTTTCTGCTTGTTCAAACAACCTAACTCTAGGGCTGACCTGGATAAGACTCAGATTAGATATCTGAACATACATTATTATCATTTTTTCCCAGTAGAAGCTCACCTTCCTCACCTTACTCCTCCGGCCTCTCCAAAAGAGCAGCACAAGTACAACACCCAGTCAAAGGTGCAGTTTTATCTCTAAGAATAAAGAGTTTTGCTGCTTCTCTGTTATTTTACCTCCTGAATATTGCCCTGGAATCAAATCAAGGTTTTGAAAGATGCTGGGAATCCAGAAGCCTGACTCTGGACTTCAGCTTTCCCTCTGGTTTGTCTGCGCATGGCCGTGGATGCCCCACTCGTGACACCCAGCACAGGACACTTCTCTGAGCACCTACAGGAGCAATTACAAGCCCTGACACTCCCCCATGCATCAGTCTGAGCTTTAAAAAGGGATATCACAAAGCAAAATTCCACTCCACTGTGCACTGAGGTACAGACATTTATCTACCCACACAAAAGCCATAACACAGGTCACCACACAGTTCCCCCTCCTCCAAAATGCTCCCAGCCAGTTCAGGCTGGCCATGATGGGGGAAGACTGCAAAGGCCATAAGGATTAACCTCAGAGCTGCCAACTTTCTGCCTTTCCAAAGTCAAAAGACAGACTGGCCTGCTGTACAAAGGGATTACTTTGAAGAAGAGAAACTGGAGAAAAGATATTTCAAGTATTCAGAGGTTGGAGTGTTGTTTTTTTTTCCATGACACAAAGCAGATTGAGCCCCTTTTGTATCATTTTGATACTTCCCTGCTGCAGAAATCCTGCTTCCTCAGCTGTTACTGGGCACTGACAGACTGCAGATGCTGCACAGCAAGCCTGATTCCTCCATTTAAACCCAGGGAACAAGCATTTTTCAAGTTCCTTTCACATCTCAGCTTAATTTGCTGGAACTTCAGAGCATGATCAGGATGAGGGATGGGATCCTTTTAGCAGCACATATTCCCCAAGACTTGCTAGAGGAGAGGAAAGCACAGCCCTTAGGTGCCAGCTCAGTACCTCCAGCAAGCACTTGGAAATGGAACAGGAGTTTCAGGGATGCTGCCTGACTGCATCAGGGAGAGAGACAGAAAAGACAGGAATTGCAAAAAAAATCCTTGCTCTTGTCTTGTGTAAGTGGAAATCAGGAAATGGTGTGAGCCCAGTGCAGAAGGGCCCAGTCTGTGCCAGACAGGCTCCATCCAGGGCTGCCAGACACCAGGCTGGAGACAGGGATCTTGGCCAGCCCCCAGCAGAGCCCAGCACCCAGATCCCCCCTGCCAGAGGAGGCACAGATACCCCCAAAGCTCAGCATGAACACTGCTCATGTCTTGGCACTACACAAGGTGTCACCTGGGCACCCCTCTGCTGCTGGAGTGAAGAGTGACTCCATCAGAGTCCTTGGATGGCTTCAAGCAAATTCCCCAGACACATCCAACCCACGAGGCAGCAGCATAAATCCATTTACATTTGGAGATAACAACATCCTGAAACCCCAAACAACTCCTCCTGGAAATGGTTTGTATTTCTCTTCCCTCTAAGTGCTCCAGAGCCATTTCAGAGCTGCAGAGGGTGACCTGCCCAGCTGCCCACACTGTTTCACCAAAGGAGAGCACAGCTCTGAGGGTTTAAACCATTTCCTCAATTCCATCAGCCTGAACCCCAGCCCTAGGAAATCCTGCCTGTCCCTTCCTCTCCCCAGTGACTGAACCCTTCAGAGCTGCCAGTGGCTCACCAAGAGCACCTTGGAGAGGCTGGTGCTGCCCTTCCAAAGCCCTCCTAGCCAAGATCACAATAAATAACAATGGTTTTTAGCAACAGTTCTGTTCCATAATTTACTTCAGAACAAGCATTTTCTCAGGCTATGTTTTCTGAGCACTTCAGGAAAAAACACAACCCAACTTTTTTATTTTTATTTATAACCCTGAATCCAATTTTTATACATTTCAAGCTGTCAGCTCTGTGCCCTGTGAATTTTAAGCACTGGTGAGGCAGAGACACCAAATGAAGAGGATACTTGTGCCCCATTATAAACCACTGAAAACAACATTAAACATTGCAATAAATAACCTATTTGCAAACTTGGTGCAGTCCTGAAGCTCACTACATGATCTGGAATGATTTCAAAGCCAAGTGCATCTTGGTTGACACCGGGATGGCAAAAAAAAGTTGGCAAACTGCATTTTTTCACAATAGGTGAAAATCTCACAACTTGTGAGAGGACTTGAAAGCAAAGACTGAGAAAGGAACTAAAGGGCAGATAAAGAATACAAGAAGGAATGAATATGGAGCAAAAACAGTGCAAAGAAACTGAGAAATCTCAAGGATTGGATGTGTTAGAAAGGGAAAAGAGACTTACAGGCTGGCAGACACAGCCAGGTGGGAAAAGAAAAAGGGAAAATAGGTTGTGTATGATCTAGATAGAAATGGAAGCATGGAGAAATGTTAAGCAAGTTCTCAAGATATAACTTTTATCCTCCAGCACAAGGAACTGGTCACGATACACTTGGGCTCCAGAGACCCCTTATCCCTCCTGCCCCTCACCAGACTCAGTCCATGTTAAGTCTAGAACCCAGCAAAGGACCTGAAAAACATTTACAGTGCTCCAATTTATGTGAGGAACATCAAGGGCCCAGGAAATTCCCATGGGATTTTCTTTCATCCCTTCTGTAATCTCTATATTGAGTGTCTTTAGGATCCCATAGGTGAAAACACTGCTCTGTTCTTTCTGGCAGTGCTTTCCAAGTGGTTTTCTCTGGAGCTGCCTCCTTCAGGCAACAAATTCCTCCCCTCTCCTCCCACACATCCTAAGGGCACATTGGCTGGGTGCCTGTGGTCAGGTTTAATAGTTTAAGAAAGTAACTGCCCCCATATTTGCAGTTCCCTCCCTGTATTTGAGGTTCAGTAATTGATGTTAGGAGCCCACCAGCTCCATCTCAGGTTCTGCAGCTCTGCAGTGGCAGTTTTAAACAACATCCACACACACACTTCTCTTCCTGACAGGGGTAAAAAGCCTCCTATCATTAGTTACCTGTCTTAGCTGAGGAATAAGAATTAATCTTCCTTAACTGCTGGAACTGAATCTGAAGCACCTGCACCATAAAAGCTCAGAGTCTCCCCAGGAGGTTCTGTTATTGCCCAAGACTGAACCCCAGGGTTTCATAAGCACAATACAGGAAAAGGAGCTGCAGCCTGGGAAAGGGAGCTGTCAGCACATGGGAGCAAATTGTCCATGTCAAGGACAGCACTTTGTCATTGGAGCAGCATTTCCACCTCAGATTTCAGCTCTTTATTCCTCAGATGTTGCATCACGCACTGGAAGTTGGGCTATGAGGTGTCAATTGTACCACTGCACCACCAGCCAGCCCCCTCCACCCCTTGGAGCTAAACCTCGGTCCTGACCCAGGGGACATCACCTTTATTAGGCCCTAAAAGCCCGAAATTAAGCTTAGATATTTTCTGTGCAGTCTTCCCTGTTTTCTCTCCCTGTACTTCTCTCTGCTGTTGTGGATCATGGAGCCAAGGATGACATTGCACAAGGGACCTCAGCTTTTCTCCACAGCAGCAGTGCTGGAAAACAGATCTTCCCATGTTGCCATTTGACCTTGAGAGAACTAAACACAGCCCCAAAAGGCAGAGGTGCAATTTCCACCCTCCTTTCCTTGCAGCATATTCCTCAGTCATTGCCACTGGAGCATTACCATGTTACGCTGATGAGAATTTAAATGTTCATTAATTCTGGCAGCTTGTCAATTTTTCCTTAACGAATTCAAGCAAGGGAAAGAACAGTGGCTTCATGACTCCTCTCAGGAAAAAAAGCTGATGAGAATTTCACGGGAGGCAAGAAAGAAATTTCTTTTGCCTGCAGTGACCCTCTTGCCAAACACCAGGCCTGCACTATGCAGTGCAGAAGTGAAAGTTCTCAGAGTTAAGATGGCAAAATCCAATTAAGGAGGAGGCATTGAGCATCTAAGTACCAGAGTAAGCACCAAACCCTGTCTGTTACCGATTATTATGCAAAAAGGACAGAATTAAGAAGCAGCTGTCCTCAGCCAGGATGAGACCACAAGGGTTTTGCTTCAAGGCTCCTCTCCATGTTAGACTAACAAACCAAACAGAAAAACAAATCAACCCCCAAAACTTACTAGTGTCTTCATTAATCATTTCTGACTCTGCACATGAGCATATTGCAGATTCAGCTTCTCCATCCTGCTGGCTTAGCCAGCACTTAATTGTTGAGTGTGTAATTAAAATGCTGCGTCACCAGCCAAGGAGCAGCAGCACCACATCCCTGTGCCTGCTGAAGGCAGCCAGGAGCTCCCCAGACAACCTGAGGAGGGGTATCAGATCTCACAGCACAGCACTTACAGCTTCAAAGTGTTTTACACGGGTAGATCAGGTCATCAATCCCCAAACTCGACTCCTTTTTTAGCAGGATGGAGCGGGGGAAGCACCAGAGGGTTTGTTCCTAGGCAGGAGCTCCTCACCTCCCAGCCACACTTGCAGGCTAAAAGCACCAGCAGTCAGAAAAGGAACATGATCTTCTAAAGTTCTCAAGTTCTCAGAATCTGTTTCAAGCTTTTCCTTATGGTGTGTTGGGAGCTTTGATCATTTCTTTTCTGCCATGATTGCTCAGGAACACAAAGTGGCAAAACCCTCCCAAGGATGCTGCCACACTGGGCTCACCTCCAAACAGAAGTTCCTGGAGGTGCAGGCGTGCATCCACCACGTCCCCAGGTGGCTGTGGGCACATCCCACCTGCTCCTGGCTTGACCCACTATTCAGGACTGTGTGACCTGTGCATCCCTTCCAGGCACTGCATGCAGCTCTGCCCATCCTGCCTGTGCCAGGCCTTTGTCCCAGTGCAGACACAGCACAAACAAATTCCTTGTGCATTCTTGAAGAACAGATCAGTGTCTGCTGGCAGAGACAGGATTGACAAACAGGTTTTTACTCAAAGTAGCCTGAGTGAGCTGGAGCTGCAGCCAAACATCACAGACACAGAAAATCCTCCTTGGTTTTTTCTCCCTGCAATCCTGGAGTCAAACACAGTGCAGAAAGCAAATGTGATCTCCTGAGAGCAGAACAACTGAGATCTGCCTCTCAGGGACTCTCCCAACCTCTTCAGCCCTGCATAAAGTCATTGAATGGGAAGATAAAGCCAGGCTTTAAGGAGCTCAGCAGCAGCCCATGAGTGACCAGCTGAAGATGGAGCTGCCTGTTTGTCCTTCTCTAAGAGCCTGGAGTGTGAGCACCCTGCACGTGGCAAAGGTTGCAGCAGCACAGACAGACAGAGCAGACAACAGAAGCGTTCACCAGACACACAGACCCCATAACAAAAAGGGCAGAATTTGCTTCTCCTACACTGCTGCTTTTATCCTCCCTTTCCAGAGGGCCAGAGCTGGAAACAAAGAAAAGGCAGAAAGGACAAGTTGCTGAATCAAGCCAACTGCCCAAAATAAAAAGGTCTGAGCCACATCTGTAGTGTCAGCAAGAAAACTGTGTGCAAAAAAACCCAGCTAGTTGACACATCAAGTGCTGAGGTCAGATAATAAGTTTGAAGAGAAAACTAAACAGAAAAAGCAGAAATGAAAATACACTCTGATGAAATTATCTATAAATATCCTTTGACAGAGCTCCTCAGGAGAGGTTGAATGCTGCTCAGGGTGGGATTGCTGGGGTGCTTGTACAGGGACAGGAGTGAAGATCCTTGTGGGTCTCTTCCAGCCCAGGATACTCTGTAATTCTGGAACAGCTCAATCCATTTTTTCCCAAAGCTTAGGGATTCCCAGATAGTTCTGTAGTAATTATTTACTCCCTAGAAAGTTCAGTTTTCAAACAGCTTTGCTAAGACAACCATAGCAAACCAAAGAAGGGGTGGGCTGTACGTGGGAGGGCTAAAGGTCAGGATAATTATTTATGGAAGGTTTATGCCTTTGTTGCAGGGCTTGATGTGTCATTCTTGCAACTACACCTCAGAAGTATTATTTTCCTGAACACAAATCCCCTTTCCTTCCCTCAAACTCCACAAGGTTTCTAACTAAAATTAAGTTAGCATTTAACAAAAGCAAAACACTGTAATTTTAGAACCATATCACTTCAAGTTGTTTTATTTTTATGCTCACAGGAGAAAGAAAACCTTTAGTTCCTATGAGCCTTTTGTCATGACAAACCACCACGATAATTACTAGGAAGCTGCTCGTGGTAAAACCTCCCAATCCGGCTGTCACTGGGAAGCCAGACAAACATTCCCAAAATAACAACTAAATAATTGATATTACTGCAGTCACAGAACACAATACCCTGAACAAATACCCACCAGCCAGCCCCTGTCACTGTCACCTCCCCCTGGCTGTGTAACCTGTGTGATTCCTGCTCTGAGAGAGCAAGGAGGAGGTTACTCATGGAATTATTATCCAAAGGCCATCAACAGTCTGTGCAGAGACCCACAAAGACATTCTTAGTCTGACTGTGCTTTAACCACAGGATGATTTTATGTACCTAACCTAATCTCTTGAAATTCCCTTGTTAGTACAAATGGGCAATCTAAGAATTTATTTTGCCTTTCCAAAGGAAGAGTTTCAGAGTAATTCTGAACCATTACATGCTTCAGAGCAATTTTGTCTTTTCCCCAGTCTTAATTATATCCTCACTTTGAAAAATCTTTATCTAACCACAATTTAGATGATTATTTAATGACTAGAACAGCATTCTGTACCTTTCCAGGGCAAACACTGTGCTCACACCAGCCCTGTGCCAGCCTGGAACCCCTGAACAAGCATCTCAGACTGTGGCATAGAAAATGTTTCAGAGAAGGAAGAAGTATCCCATTTATTCACTCTGCCCTTAATCCTCTTCAAGTCCTCCCCACTGAGGGATGCAGAAATGAGCAGAGTGATGGCTAATGGCCCATGGCTCCTTGCTGAATGGGTGATGAGCATCCAGAGACCCCAAAGCCAGCACAGCAGCAGAGCAGCTTTGCAGAGAGGGACAACACAGGACCAACACAGTGACCCTGCTCCTCCTTACCTCAGATCCTGCACACTCGCAGGTGGGAGCTTGCAAATTAAGTAGCAGAATTTAAAAAATTAAAAATAAACAGTTTGGCAAAAATTACAGCAGTGTTACAGAAGGAAGGGAATGAGCAAAATGTGCTGCCAGCAGTACAAGAGTGCACATATTTTGCATGATACAGACTCTGGTAGAGGCAGAGATATCAACTGGGAACCAAGAACAAACCACAAGTGCTCTGTAGCAGGGGATGAGAAGCCTCCTGAGATACTCAGATAAAACAGAAGCTCCCCTCTGCTGTTCTGCTCTGTGTCTCCACAGGACAGAGCTTGCCTTGGAAATGAAATCCTGAAAGCAGCTCAGGTGAGGGGCTGTGAAAGGAGCAGGATGAAGGCACCTGTGAGACACTGGAGCAAGCAGCTCTGGCTGTGTCAGCACCAGTGACTGCTCAGGAGGAGCTGGCACAAAGGAGCTCCAGCCTTCCCTGCAGTGAAGGCTCCCCTGGAGCACGCGCTGGCCCAACGACAAAAATGTGATATTTCTGTGCACTTAAACAGACAGACTGTGTGCAAATTAGGGATTTTGGTTTTTTGAGAGCTGTATTTCAAAGCATTCTCCTAAAGCAGGGCTTCAAGAACACATTGATGGAGACAAAGGGCAACTCAATTCTGTCTCAACAGAAAACTCTCGAAGTCAAAAGGGATTCCAAAGAAAAATGCCAGCAATAATTTATTTCTAAAGCTCACTGGAGTTTCAGATGGAATTCTAACAGAGTGCTCAGCACACACCTTGTCCTTGTGTCTGTAAAAACACACTCTTTCTCTAAGGTAAGGCTGTCAATGTGTATGGGTACCTGGGGCTTTGGAGGATTATAGAGATGAGAACATTCTCCATTAGAGGACATAATTCCTCTTACTGCTCAAAGCTTTGAAATACTGTGAGCCATTTTCTAATATAAGAATCCATAAGGGAAAAAAAATCCATAGCGTAGGCCAACAGAAAGAAACGTCATCTTTCGTGCCCTGGTCACCTCCTGGTATTAAACCATTATGAGAGGCCCCAAGAGGTCACAAACACTCATGTTTCTTCTGCAGAAATTCTGCACAAATCCCCACAGCAGGCTAAGTTTGTATAATTCCTCAGTGTCTCCTCCCCCAAACGCTGCCTGCAGAGCAGTGCTGGTGTCCCAGGATCTGTGTTATCCTGAGGGATCTGTCCCAGCCCAGGGACACCTCTTGGATCTGCTGGATGCACCAGCACAGAATCCCAGAGTGGTTTGTTGGGAGAGAACTTAGAGCCCATCCTGCTCCACCCCCTGTCCTGGGCAGGGTGTCCTTGCCCAGGCCAGGATGCCCAGAGCCCTGCCCAGCCCTGCAGGTGCCAGCCCCATGTCCAGAGCCCTGCCCAGCCCTGCAGGTGCCAGCCCCATGCCCTACCTGGCCCCTCCTCCGCCCAGCACCAGCGCGATGGCGTTGCCCGTCAGGACCCGGGCCAGGCGGGAGAAGTCAGAGTGACGGTCTGGAGCCTTCTGGAACACACGTTCATACATCTCCACCTGCAGAGGAGACACAGGCACGGGCAGGGCAGGGCAGACAGCAGCAGCCTGCTAAAGATGCTGCAAAGATGAGCCTGGGGCTTCTTGCTTGGGAGGGAATGCTGGGGGAGCTGGGGCTGCTCAGCCTGGAGAAGATGAGACTGAGAGGCGACCTGACAGGGGACCTGAGAGGGGACCTCATTCCTGTCTGTCCCTGTCTGCAGGGAGGGCTCAGAGCAGGGACCAGGCCCTGCTCCGTGGGGCCCAGCAATGGCAGGAACTGATGCCCAGGAGGAAGAATTTCTTTCCTGTGCAGTGGCCAAGCACTGGACACAGACAGAGAGGCTCTGAGATCTCCCTGACTAGAGATACTCCAAGGCTGGCTGGACACAATCCTAGTGACTGCTCCAGGGGACCCTGCTGAGCAGGGAGGTGGGACTGGAGGAGCTCCAGTGCTCCCTTCCAGCCTGAAGCTGTCAGTGATTCTGTTACAGTTCTTCTTCAAAGGAACAGAGGATTATGAACCACCCAAACAGTTCTAGTGGCCACTGGCCTCTCTCAGTCTTTTATAGCTGATGGGGGTAGTACAGAATTTTCTTTAGAGCTCTTTCTCTTCCTTGACAAGGATCTGAAGGTCTTGGGGAGGATCCCAGGCTGCCTCTGCCTCATGTTTAGCCCAGATTTGGGAAGCATAGGGATGCTCCCAACAAAAAGGACTCTATGGCCTGTACATACCTTTCAGTGGGACTCTGAGACAGTGATTATTCTTTCAGGATATCAAAAAGCCAAGTCTGCATCCATCAAGAAAACCTGGCCCCCTTATCCCTGTTCCCTAAATCCAACTGAGGCCAAACAGATTTAAAGAGAACACTGTGTGTAAGAATATGGTGGACTGTCATCATCCCAGATCCCCTTTGACACACAGGTTACAGATCAAGTGAGGGACAGCAAGGGAGCAGGCAGCAATCCAGGAATCTCTTACCAGCTTGGGCAGACTCCTTTTGGAGAAGACTCTGCGTGGGCAGTGGATGTGCAGGTGAGCAGAACACCAGCTCCTCATGTTGAGCCACTCCACAGTGCGGGAAGGGAGAGGCCCATCCTCCTTATGGAGCAGGATCAGCTGCTTCTGGGCTCTCACTGCTGTGTTCTCCAGCATCCTCTCCAGCTGCAGCAGGTATGGGCACACAAGGAAAGGGCACTAAGTCCTGGCTGCTCCAGTGTCAGGGTGAAACACATCCACACACACCCCACACACTCATTCCCAGCTGAATCCAACTCTGCACAGTCACAAGCCCCAAACATGACTGATTTAGACAGCAACACTGTTAACCCTGGACTCACACAGCACACAGAAGCCTAAAATCAGCCAAGGATTCAAACCTGAACGTTTCTGACTTAAATCAGGCCATTAAAAGCACAGCACAGGCAGCCACTGCTCCTGCAATGTGAGATGCTGCCCAAGTCACACTCAAGCCCACAAATATTCAGTGTTTTCTTCTTTCTCTTCCCATCAGTCCACTTTTTCTTTCCTCCTTGCATTTCTGATTTTGATTTTTTGTTGTTGTTGTTTTAGGCAACTGCTGGCAGCTTGTTCTGCCTGTGCTTCCTGCCTCCCACAGCCACTTAGGAAGAGCCCACACAACAGGATACACACGAAAGCTGCACGTGGGACCAGCCCAGGCTCTTTGCAGGTCAGACTCAGCACTTCACCATCCTAAAAAAC
Source organism: Rhabdornis inornatus (assembly GCA_013397075.1). Taxonomy (NCBI): domain Eukaryota; kingdom Metazoa; phylum Chordata; class Aves; order Passeriformes; family Rhabdornithidae; genus Rhabdornis; species Rhabdornis inornatus. The sequence continues at coordinate 215,629 of VWZS01007404.1, read as the reverse complement.
CCCATCTGTGATCCCTTTTGCAAATTTCTTGAAGAATTTTTGTTTGGTCAGAGGACTTTGGTAATAAAATATAAAGCCATAAAAATAGATAGTAAGGGGGAAAAATTATAGCTTAAGATCTGTAATAAAATATAATAAATAATTCATACACTGCAATTTAGATCTACTTTTTCCTAAGCACACACCATAAATTTCATCCAGGCAGAAAAGAGTTTCTCCTTCTGTGTGGAGACCTAAAGAAATTCTGGGCAGAAACACAAAGCTTCAAAGCAATTTTTGATTTACCATCGGCCAAAATGACTCTTTAGAGGAAAAGAACTTTGCTGGAAGTGCTCCTACAAAAAATTTGCCATTTCAGAGGATTCTCATGCAATTCTTTTGCTATTCCTAACAGGCATTTCTCAGGAATATTTCATTATTTGTGCTTTGCTGGGTGTTAAACCCAGGAAAATCCATGAGTGTGAAGCAACCTGCTTTGAGCTGGGCTGATCCCAGTGCCAAGGGGGGAAGGAGCAGCTCCCTCACTGTGAGGTTAGTACCTCTGGGTGCTCTCAGCACCCACTTGTCAGGTTCTTTTCTTTCATGAGCCAAGCAGCTAATAGTTGCTATAAAGTTGTTTATTGCAGAAGCACATCAGTCTCAAAGGCAAAAACAAAGCAAAGCAATGGCAAAACTGCACCAGCTCTCCCTAATGCATGTTCTTTTATAGAAACTTCCCAACTAGCTAAGACACAAACTCAAACCACTACTCCTTAACCTGTTAGAATTCTAGTTTCTTAGCACGCCAGGTTATGTATAAACTACGTGCATGGCCTATCTTGTTCTAACTGAAAAATGTCAGCAATATTCTTAACTCCAACTCTATTATGTCTGAAGCTAGGTTCTTGGAGCCTCCTTGGAAACACAAGTGTGTTTCTCAACCTTCACTAGAACATGTACTACTTCTCTGGCATCTAAGACCTTTTACTTACTAAAAGCACTTAAAACTCATTCTTCCTTACTTACTTTACTTGCTTGCTCACTCATGCCAAAACCTAAACTTTCACCTCTGCCTTATATGTGAGTTGCTTAACATACTCCAATCCATCCAAAGGCTTTAAGTCAATCCCTGCACTCTGATCTCTCTCTGAAGGATTCAGAGAGACCCCTGGCTTACTGACTCCAACACCTCACCTCTCCCACAGTGGGCTCCTGGTCTCCCAGCCCCACGATGAGGATGCAGTCAGCCTGGCGGATGCAGCGCTGGGTCCAGGGGGTCAGGGTGCTGTCAGCCTGGTACAGCACAATCCTGTGGATGTCCTCCTGCTGGCCCAGCCAGCTGGTCAGCCTGTACTCATGGATGCTGGGGAAAACAAGGAAAACACAGAATTCAACTGGTGTTGTATCACAGCTCCTGTAAATGTGGCTTGTTCGGAAGGTTTTGTTTGTTTTCACTCAGAGCCAGGATTAAAAAAGAGAGATGGAGAAGGAGAAGAATTCTTTTGTGTTCAGGCTTGGTTGTTTATTAAATTTTATTTAAAATACAGAGAGTTCTGCAACCCTTTTAGCTGCCAGCTAAAAGCCAGCAAAATGGAGCTGAATCAAGCTAGTTACAAGGTCCCTTGAAGTTAAACAGTCCAGTAGAGAATTAACACCTATATCATTTATACTTTTGACCCAATAACCAAACTCCTGTGACCCTCAGTGCAGCACTAACTGTCCAACCAGAAACTATTACTGAAACCATGAAGAACACTGAAAGAAACAACATCCAAAATCTTCCATTTTGTCCTATACTTATTACTACATTATAAAAACCTCAAATTTAAAACCCTTTACCAAGTGAAATCACACACTTCTATTTAACTACAAACCCATGGCTTTAACTCCATCACTCAAATTTGGAGCCTTCTCCAAGGCCTCAGGTCAAAAGCAGTGTTCTCCTGGGGGTCAGTGCCACAAAGGACAGAAAGCTCAAAAATCCCAGGTTTCTGGGATCCAACAAGCTCCTAAGAGAAGAGGAGAATCTTACAAAAGAAGAGAGCAGCATTCCCTGCTCAGCCAGGATCTGCTCCCAGCTCCAAGCTCCTGCTGGCTCTGTTTCTCCAGGATTTATACCAATACCAAGGCAGGGGGATAATGTGATGCCTCGCTTCAGTAATGATTCCAAAGCATCCCTAAGCACGAGCACACTCAGAGCAATTCAGCTTTTCCAATTTCACAAGTGATAAAGTAACTGTGGAAAAAACCCACACACACCTGCACCAAATACTCTTGAAACATTATTGTCTCCAACACCTGGAGCAGAAGGCCCAGTGTATGTTAGAAGACAGGATTTTGTTCCCAAACTCAGTGTATTTTCAGAACAGTCCAGTGTCTGTGTGCATTTCCCTGAGCAGGGATGAGGGCAGGTACCTGTCGAGAGCAGCAGAGCCCAGGCGCTGTTTGATGTTGTCACTGGTGAGCAGCAGGGCAGGACCTGGGGGAACAAGGAATTTCACCTGTGAACACATACATTTGAGCTCCTGGAGAAAACTGCCCAGAGAAGCTGTGGCTGCCCCATCCCTGGAAGTGTCCAAGAGCAGGCTGGACAGGGCTTGCAGCAACCTGGGACAGTGGAAGGTTCCCATGGGAGGGGCAGGGACACAAACTGCAGCAGCAATTTGTGCCATATGTGGTGGAAGTTGCAGAGTGACTGCAGCTAAATTTAAAAAAATGCAAAGAAAAGAAAACATAAGGGAATAACTGAGAAAATAGAGAGAATATTACCTGTCCCTTACTGAGAGAGAAATTCACATTTACAGAACATGACAGAGCAGTTGCTTTGTATTCATGTTTGCATTGTGCAATCCCTCATTGTTTCATTAGCAACAGAACTAAAATTTATGTACTAAATAACAAAACACTTCATTATGTGAGGAGTCTCAAGGTAAGGTTATAATGTGTTCAGTAAAAATCAAGGAACTGTGAACAACCAACATGGGAGAAGGTCACAAATTCACATCAGTGTTCAAAAAGCAAAACCCACAGGTACAGATCTGGAACTGGCTGTCCTGACCTTCAGGGCCAACTCATCTTCCCCCTCTGTGCTCAGGTCCTCCTGCAAAGGCTTCACTCTGCTTTAACTGACTTTACTCTTAGACTTGAAAAAGCTCCCAAGTGTCATTTTCCATCTTGTATTTTCCAATATCCAAGTAACATTTGCTCTTTGCTACATTGATTATCAAGGAACAGCAAACAAAAATGGACAAAAATATCCCATAAGCAGAGACCAAAAGAGAGAGACCAAAAGACACCAAAGCTGGTGAGAAAGCACAGAGAAGAGGATGACTCAAGAACAGAATTTGACTTCCCCATCCTCCAATAAAAGGTCTGGAAGTCGGTTCCTATGAAAGCAACAAGTCCCAAGCAGAGGAAATGAGCAGCATTCCCAGAGCAGATCTGAGCTTAGCCTGCCCTTCCCTCCTCCCTCTGCTGCTCCTTGAGCCATCCAACAGCAGGGAGCAGCCCCAGTGCTGGGGCAGGGGGCTGTCACCACATCTTTAACACTGGCAGACTCTTTTATCTGACTCACTGTTCACCTGGTGTCACTGCCGGTCTGGGGTAGCTTTGAAGTGGCACAATGGGATAAGAGAGGTCTCCCAGAGGGAATACTGATGGCACAGCATAGACCAGCAAGGGACAGAGTGCAGGGCACTTCTGAAAGCACTCAGCAGCAGAGTGATCATCAGTGTTCATTAATGTGGCAGAGTCCTCAGCAAAATAGAAAAGATAGGTGGATTAAAACTGTATTCCAGGATATATGGCTTACAAAGCTTTCTGGCAGTGGTGGAAGTTTAGCAGGCAAAGACAAACAGCCTGGAATGCCAAATGAGCTGAGAAATGCAATAAAAATGCTAAGTAAGAGAGACAACACCAAGGGAACAGTGTGGGCACCCCTGCCTGTTACCCTCCTACCCTGGGCACTGAGATCAAACAGCATCAGCCCTTGGTGATGCTCTGGGGCCCAGGCCCCAGGGGGACACCACTAAACCCAGGGGACACCATCAGAGCCAGGGACCTGCAGCCAGAACAGCTTTCATCCAAGGGGAGAGGCAGAGTTTGAAGGGCTGGGGTGGATCTCTGTGCTCCTTCAGCCAGAAGTACCTTGAGTGTGGACAACATGTGCTCAGCAAGTACCAGAAGAGCCTTGGAGAGACTTAAAAATCACATCCAGACCTCACTTCTGATGTGGGAAAGCAGCAGTTCACAGAACAGGACATAAACAAGGGTGCCCAGACAGACCCTGGCTGTGCCAGCTCAGGAGGAGCCTGCCCACCCCTCCACATGCCAGGGACACAGGACAAAGATTCCCAGACCTTCACTCATCCCCAGCACGGAACACGGTGATGCTTCCAACAGAACCAACTTGTTTTGTCTCAGAAATACCAACCATCTGCTCTGCACTCCCAGTTTCTAGCAGGCTCCCAATTAATCAGCCATTAAAACCCCTCCATTAATGCAACCAAGGACACCAGCATATGTGAGCTCAGAAAACAGAACCAACAAAAGTGTTATTTCAACTAAACTGCTGCAAGCAACCAAGTAATAAAAAAATATCATTCCTATCCTGGAGGTTCAAGGCCAGGTTGGACAGAGCTTGGAGCAAGCTGGGATAGTGGAAGGTGTCCCTGCCCACGGCAGGGGATGGGGTGAGATGGGCTTTAGGGTCCTTTTCAACCCAAACCATTCCATGAATCCGTGATGATTCAAATCCACAGCCCCCAAACAGCCACACCTGCAGAGAGGAGTGACCAGGCCAATGTGTCAGTGCATCCTTAAAGTGCTTTGTCACAGTCACACACCTCTAAGCACCCCATCTCCAAAGCTGGCATCAGCCTCATGGGCAGCTTCCAGCTGGAGCTGGCATCAGGGACATCCCTGCACCCCGCAGTGCTCTGTCAGTAGGATCAGAACAGCTCAAAGTGAAGAACAGGAGAGGTGATGTGAGGTAACATGAAATATTTCTCCAAGCCCTGTGTGTGTCTCTGACAGCAGCCAGCAGTAGATTGCTGGGGAGGAGCAACAGAGCAAGGAAATCTGAGTGCCATTCCCTGAGCCTCCAGCAATCTGCAGCTTTCTAAACCTTTTGGATTTCTCAAGCCTGAGGTGGTGACTTCCAGTAGCCTGGGGGATTTTTCTGTCACCCAAGAGCTCACAGAGATCCTGAAACCAGGTGAGAGAGCTGCAGGCAGTGGTCTCACCCCAGGCTCAGGGACTGTGGTTTCTGGGAAAACCTCCTGGAGCATCTAAAGCTGTACTCCAGAGCCATCTGTTTTTCAGTACAGAACTAAGAATTTCATGAAACAGGAGGGAAGGGAAGGAAAAGCTGGCACATACCAGGGGTCTGGCTCATTTTCTCTGCTAACAAACAAGGACACTGAAGAGAAGGGCTGCAGCAAAGTTCCAATCTCCTGCCCCAGAGAGAGAAAAAAAAAAAAAAATCACACGAGACATAAAACCTCCCTTTCTTGCCAGTGATTTGCTCACTTTGGTCATTTTTTTCCACAAAACATCAATTTCCTAAGATATGCAGGAGTGGGAGTACAGGTGCCCTAGTTCTAAGTCTAACAAAACATGGTCCAAAAGTTGCCTCGAGAAATGAGCAGCCCAGAGGGCAGAGAGTGATTTCTGAGGCTCAGAAATGGCTTCAAATCCACCTCACCTGAAAAAACACACCCACATCAAAAGACAAGGCCAGTATAAAATACACTGTGGGAAACTTTTAGCAGAGCAAATTTGCTTGCTTGGACTCCATTAAAAGAAAATTTACTTTTGTCCTAATAAAAGTCTAGAAAATTATGTGGCAAAGTCACATAACTGATAAATGAATTGGATGTCAGAGGATCTTGCCCAGCAAAAAAATACTAAATTGTGCCAGGGTTCAGGCACCACAGTGAACATTTCACATTTAAATCTAATCTGTGTGTAAAGACAGGCAGAACTGTAATTAAAATTCCAATAAATTATTAGCAAGGATTTTTCAGTGAGCTCTCCAATACATTATACATTTTTAGAACTGAAAAGAAGGAAAATTTAAAGGGCAGAAAGGAATGAGAGAGACACATATGTTGGATTTGAATCCCTCCCTACTTCAGTCTGAAATTCTATGAGATCAGAGGGCTCCCACATAGAACCAGAATTTGCACAACCATGTGGTGCCTTTTAGCTGGTCTCAGTAAAGGAACAAAAAAAATAGTCAGGCAAATACTTCTGAAAAATCTGAATACTGCAGAAGAACTTCTTATCAAAAGATGCTCTCAGCTCCAGCAGGATTAAGAGGAAAAGAATTAATAATAAAAATAGACACCATGAACACTGACCAGAATTCATCAGCATGATGAATTGCACAGCAGCAAAACCTGTCCCCCTTCCTGGCACTCCAGCTCTGCTCCTGCTTTCTGGAAGTTGGATATTCCACAGCCTCCTTCCTTGGAGACCCAGAGCCCCAGATTGAGAGGAGGGGGAACACTGCAGCCTGCAGGGCACAGCAGGGCTGCAGCCTCGGGGTCACTGGGCTCTGCAGGACCTTCTGCTCTGCCCACTGAGCTCTGAGCATCTCTCATTCTGTCTCTGCCTCAAGGTGAAGGCAGGTCCCAAATAAATCATCACACAGCTTGTGACAGCAGCAGAGCTGGGACCCAGCACAGGAAGGAGCTGGAGCTGCTGGAGAGATCCAGAGGAGGCACCAGGGGGATCAGAGGATGGAGCAGCTCTGGGATTGTTCAGCTGGAGAGGAGAAGCTTTGGGGTGACCTCAGAGTGACCTTGCAGAGCCTGAAGGAGCTGCAGGAAAGATGGAGAGAGACAATTCCCAAGGCATGGAGGGACAGTACACAAGGAATGGCTTCCCACTGCCAGAGGGCAGGGCTGGATGGGATATTGGGAAGGAATTGTTCCCTGGGAGGGTGGGCAGCCCTGGCACAGGGTGCCCAGAGCAGCTGTGGCTGCCCCTGGATCCCTGGCAGTGCCCAAGGCCAGGCTGGGAGCTTGGAGCAGCCTGGGACAGTGGGAGGTGTCCCTGCACAGGGCACAGGGGCTGGAACTGGGTGATCTTTATGGTCCCTTCCAACCCAGACCATTCTGTGATTGGAAGCTCCATGGAAGCACAAACATCCCTTAGAACTTAAGTGGGACACAATCCCACTGCCTGGAAACAATATGTGAATTATCATAAATCACAGAAACACCAAATGTCAAAGAAAGCAGCACATGGGTTGGGGAGAGCTGTAGGTGGTCCCACATGCTGGTGCTCCCTGTGTGCAGCATGCACCCCTGATGGAGAGCAGGCTGCTTACCTGATTTACAAATCAAAACATTAAAAAAAAAAAAGAAATTTGAAAACAAAATTAATTAAACCCACAAAAAATAATTAAGCAATGAAACCACTAAGTCCTGTCTCATTACAGGCAAAAGTGGATTTTTTTTCTGGGGAAGGAAGATTCTGAATAATTTTCCAGTTTTTGTGGACAGTAAATATTCACTATCAGACTGAGATTTTCTAGTTGTCATTACTTTCACATCCCTTTAATAACACAGAAGTAGCTAAAAGTTACCAAAACAAGACCCAAAGTCCTCTTGAATAGATTCACCTGCAACCAGCTCCAACTCCAAGCACTGGCCACAGCCTTCTCATGGCAATTCCAGGGAAAGGAAAACCAGCTGTGAACTGTTATTCTGTGTTACAACCCAGCCTGAATTCCCACCAGGACTGGGGTCAGCCTGCATCCCAAGGCCAGGCTCCTTCCCAGAGCTGCAGCAGCTGATGATTCTTGCAATGGTCTCAGTGTTCCTGCCTGCATCCTCCTAATTCCTTCTATCCTCATGTCCAACCTGCAGCAGGGGAATTCAAGGTATCACTGCAAAATCCAGCTAAGTTCATATTAACAGGAAGGGGAAGGAATTTTCTGTAATAAATATATTAAGTTGCAAAAGAAAGCTAAAACCAGCTGCTCTCCCCACATATTAAGGCTGCTCTCCACTGCTCTGGAACATATTTGAAGCCCAGAGCAATGAAATTATATGGATCAAATGTTAAGCATGGATTAAATGTTAAGTCAAGTATTGTAATCAGATGCTGCCATTTAACTTTCAATTAGAAAAAAGGTTGGTTCAAGGGAAAAAAAACCACAAAAAAAAGCATAAAAAAACCCTGTGAATAGCAGCAGATCTTCAAAGCAATTTTCCAAACTGAGGGTTCCTTTCAGAGAAGATTTTCAATTAAGCCTTGTCAGGCACATTAACAGCTCTCATTTCCATAAAGCCAGGGCAGGTCTGGTCTCAGTTCCCACCCAAAGCCCAGGTTTTGGTGACCCCAGCTGGGAGCTGGGAGCTCAGGGAAGGGCTCAGGTGGCAGCAGCTGCTCAGCAAGACCCCATTGCAAACCTTCCCACATGGAATCATGGAATGGTTTGGGCTGGAAAGGACTTTAAAACTCATCTCATTCCATCCCTGCCATGGGCAGGGACACTTCTACTATCCCAGGTTGCTCCAAGTCCTTCCAGGACACTTCAGGGATCCAGGGGCAGCCACAGCTGCTCTGGGCAACAGTTCCCCTGGTGCCAAATGTGCAGGTGAATAGCAAAACAATCTGAAAACAAATCAAAATTTCACTCCACTACTCAGTTCATTTTCTGTTACATGTAGTTGGAAGAAAAAAAAAAAATCATTCCAAAACCCATCCCCTTCCCTGAAAGCAAAGCAGCACCTGCACGTGGCTCCCATGAAGGAACAGCCAAACAATCTCAGCCACAGAATAGAGAAGGAAATACAAAAGCTGCAAATTAAAAAAAAAAAAAGGAAAAAAGAAAGTGTTGCTTCTGCTAAATAAAGAAATGAAAGCTGCAGGCTGCCAACAGCCCCAGCAGAGCTGTGCAGAGCTGTGCAGAGGTTTGGCCCTGCCTGGGAGCTCCGTGGGGCTGGGGGAGCTCGGGCTGGGCACGGTGGCTGTGAGCCCCTGGAGCTCCTGTGCCAGTGGTGTTTGGCACCAGATGGCTCCCTGTGTTTTCCCACAACACTTTCCTCTTCCCACTGCAGCTGTCTGCTCCCTCTTGGCAACAACTTCAGGTGCCAAGGGTGTGCAGAACCACCTCGAGCTGCCAAGCACTGCACAGGCATCAGCCCAGGGAAAGGAAGGGAAAGGGTTAAGGGGGAAAGGCTGAGTGACCCCAGCAAACCCCCCCTGCTTTGGCACCTCCTGCTGCTTTCAGCAAATTTCATCACATGGATGTTTTTATTCTGAACAGTCCATCTACCTACTTAAGTTTCTGTTTGTTTTATTTACAGGCTCTTAGTGTTGTCACACATCAGAACAAGCTGGCAGTGATCCCTAAGGAGTCCCCATTAGCAATACAGCTCCACTATGGATGGAACATTTTTCTGCCATCTCCAAAATAAGAGGAATCTTCAAACACCCACAAATTAGTTCTCACTGTAAGAAGTCTCTGCCATAAGCTGCACACAAATTCAGGCTTCAGAAGGTTAAAGAGCTCAAGCACCACCAGCTTTTTCCTGTGCCTGTTCACCCAGAAGATTTTTAAGCAGAAACAGAAGTGTCAGCTCCAGACACCAAAATCAGAAAGAAAATTACCAATAAACATAAGTGGTTACACCTCAAGCATCACATAACCTGTCCTTTTAAATAAGCCATGAGAGAGCAGATTAATAATTTCTCAAAGGAATACAGTAGATTCACTCAAGAGATCTGTAACAGCATTTGAGGATGAGAAGAGGATGTTCAGGAAATGTCAAACACCACTAATGAACACAAAATGAATTCTGAATTAAATACATGGATTTGGTGAGAAACTGAACTTGCACAAGCAACTTCACCCATGGATAAAGCAATTAATGACTCAGCTGTGAGCTGAACACATGGTTTTGTGGGCAAGAGACAAACAAGCTGCCAACAAATGGGACAATGATTTCAGACTAAACTCTGGCTTTCCAGTGCCAGTCTGGATCTCCTCCATGAGCCCCTTCCACCAAGTCTTATGATTACCACTCATGTACAACCCCAACACAAAGAATCTGCCTAAGAAACATTTTGCTGGATGAAGCTTTTCAGCTGAAAGACTCTCAGCCATGAGCTGGAGAGATGCCATGAGAACAGTGCCCTGCTGTGGGATGTGTCTCCTGGTGTGACTATGGGGAGCTGAGGGCAGCCAAGACAAGGGCCAGAGAGGCTGGTGAGTATTTCCAAGTCATTAAGACAAAAAAGTTTTCCACTATAATGAAATGCATGTTAAGGATGGGAATAGAGAAGCAAGAAGCATGAAAAAGACTGATCCTGACCACTGCTGCAGAATCACAGAATGGTTTGGGTTGGAAATGACTTGAAAGATTACCTGTCCATGGACACATTCCACTATTCCAGGTTGTTCCAACCTGGTCTTGGACACTTCCAGGGATGCAGAGGCAGTCCCAGCTTCTCTGGGCACCCTGTGCCAGGGTCTCACCACCCTCACAAGAATTTCTCCCTAATCTCTGACCTAATCTTGCCCCCAGTTTATAACCATTCCCCACTGTCCTGTGGGCACCTGGCCATATAAAAAGTCTCTCTCCCTCCTTTTTTATAAGGCACTGGATGGCCACAAACCTCCTCCCCAGCCCTGTGACCATCCCTACCCCCTACCACAGCATGGACCCCCCCTCTGACAGGTGACAGTAGCTGGCCATGCCACTCTGAAATGTCCAGCAGGGTTTGTTTGCTGTGATGCCAACATGGGAACACTCACCCACAGCACTGAGGGCGTGCTTGAGCTCCAGGGTGAAGGCTGTGAGTGGCACCTCCTCGGACACCGGCATGATCGCCACCGTGGACAGGTTGCTGGCAGGATTCCCTGCATCCCACTTGCTGCTGGAGCTGTGCAGTCCAAGAGGATGACCTGTCCACAGAGAAAATACCTGCCATCAGTCAGCCAGGCTGCAAAAAAATGGAATGTCACCTTCAGGCAGGAGGGAAAGCGTCACCGTGTCACTGAGCTGCTCAGCGTCAGAGAAATGTAACACAAACCTCCACAGCACCTGAGAGCACAGTTCCCACATATTTCATTTTTAAAGGGTGAAGATAAGTTTCCATCATTTTTGGTTACTGGTTGAAACTAGGCAATGTTAAAAATATGCCAGGAATATGTTAAATGAAACATGGGTTTACCTGACCCAGGAAGACAAAGATAAAAAGGCACTTAAAATCCCTTTACCATGATTTTGGAACTGATTTAGCCCCCAAGAGGAATTAGTTTAACTAACAAAACCCTCAAAACCTGCTGTCAGTATAAAAATATTCCAAAACTTAACAATCCTTTTCTTATGGTATTCCTAAGCAAGGGAAGGAAATCGCTGTTTTCAACAAAGCTCCTATAGAAAATGTGCATCTCTACCTGTTTTCCCTTCTCTGAAAGGTGCAGAGCTTTACAGATATGGCTTAGGAGTATTAAAATATGGAACCTCTGAAGTAGCTGCAAAGTACCTGGGAACTATCTCTGATATAATTTGGTGAGTAAGGGCAGAGGAAAAGCAGTTTTTGAGAGAAACCTGCAGTGCATTGAGGAAGATCAAGATCTTCCCAGACAGCTTAGAGCAGGTAAAGGTCAATGTTCTACAAACTGTTCTTGTTCTGATACTCTTTTTTTTCAGCTGAGCCTTCTCAGAAAATCTCACTTTGCTGCTAATGCCTGTCAACCCAGCTCTGAGAACAAAAAAAAAAAATTGAATTTAAGTTGGGATTTCAAATCCTGCTTATCTCATTTCACCCAGAAAGCCCAAAGGTATACTATCAAGATGAATTCTTGAGCTGGGCATGTGGAAATATTTGATATCCCCTGTGCAAACCCATCCAAAGGCTCAAGGCCAGGGTGACAGACCGCTGCAGAACACAAAGAAATATTAGATAAACTTTTTTTTAAAATATATTCAGCAATTGAGTTATTCATTTCAAATCTTCTAAAACAGCTCTGCACAGAACATTAAATAGTTTTCCCCCTCCTTCTGGTGATCTTCAAGAAGATAGCTGTAGATTCAAAGAGGTTACACATCACAGCTCAACCCCTTTATCTCCACAGGCATTTCCCTCTTCAGAACTTCAATTGTGATTCTCTCACTGACTCCTGTTACTCTCACTAATTTCCCTCCCACTTTCTGTTCCCCTATTTTGCCCTGTTCCCAGCCAGTGCAGGCTCTGCCCTGGGCCACAGAGGTGTTTCAGTATGCACAGAAGTTTAAAGTACAATTATCACCAGGCATTTGTGCACAAGTGGTTGTGCCCAGAAAGCTGAGCAGGTGAAGAAAGAGCAGATTCCCTTCCCTGCTGGATCTCAGAAACCTGGGGTTTTTTGAGCTTTCTGTGTTTTCTGGCACTGACCCCCAGGAGAACACTGCTTTTGACCTGAGGCCTTGGAGAAGGCTCCAAATTTGAGTGATGGAGTTAAAGTCAGGGGTGTGTAGTTAAATAGAAGTGTGTGATTTCACTTGGTAAAGGGTTTTAAATTTGAGGTGTTTATAATATAACAATAGGTATGGAGCAAGATGGAGAAATTTGAGTGGTGTCTCTTTCAGTGTTCATCTTCCTCATGGTTTCAGTAGTAGTTTCTGGTTGGACAGTTAGTGCTGCACTAAGGGTCATGGGAATTTAGTTATTAGGTTAAAAATATAAATAATATAAGTGTTATTTCTCTATTGAACTGTTTAGCTTTAAAAGACCTTGTAGCCAGCTAGATCTGGCTCCATTTTGCTCGCTTCTAGCTGGTAGCTAGAAGTGCTGCTAAACTTTCTGTACTTTTGATAAAATTTAATAAACAACTAAGCCCAAACACAAGAAAATCCATTTCCTTCATGTGTTTTTTAATCCTGGCTCTAAATAAAAACAAAAGAAACTCCAAACAAACCACTAATTAAGTGGTACAAAACACCACCCACCATCACACTTTCCCAGACTGCTCTGAAACAGGGAAGGGGTGATCTTCCTTTTCAGTCTCCTTGGAATTTTGCAAAACCAGCAACTGAAGTAATTAAAACCCCCCAACCAAACAGAACCCGAACAATCCTCAGCATCAAAGAGCCCCACAACACCTTCAGCAGTTAACAGGCATCTGTCTGCTTTCAAATGCTGCTTAAGAAAATTGGGAGAATTCCCTCCTACTCCCTTCAGTCAGTAAAGAGACTTTGTGCTGGTGCTGCCACAAACACAGAGCTTCAGAACCAACCCATGGTAGGCCACTTCCTCCCAAACAATTCATTAAAATACTGCAAATCCAGGCATTTTAAATCAGTCTGTGCTGCTGCTGCTGCTCAGCACAGTGCTCTGATTCCAGCCCATTACAGCTGCTATTTCCAATTCTCCCTTTACATTGCCCTTGCAAGAAATTCCAGGGAAATTTCACTGCACACAGGCAGCAACACTTCTGTATCTCAATTGCAAATCATCCCATTCCCACAGCCAGTTAGCCATGTTCTGCCAAAACCAACATGTGTACACAGATGTAATAAAATTACCATCCACTTGTACCTACAGCTGTAACAAACCAGAGAATCCCAGACTGGTCTGGGCTGGAAGGGACCTTAAAAATCATCCAGTGCCACCCCCTGCCATGGGTCCCAGGGTCCTCCCACTGTCCCAGGCTGCTCCAAGCCCCAATGTCCAGCCTGGCCTTGGGCACTGCCAGGGATCCAGGGGCAGCCACAGCTGCTCTGGGCACCCTGTGCCAGGGCCTGCCCACCCTCCCAGGGAACAATTCCTTCCCAATATCCCATCCAGCCCTGCTCTCTGGCAGTGGGAAGCCATTCCCTGTGTCCTGTCCCTCCATCCCTTGTCCCCAGTCCCTCTCCAGCTCTCCTGGAGCCCCTTTAGGCCCTGGAAGGGGCTCTGAGCTCTCCCTGGAGCCTTCTCTTCTCCAGGCCAAAATCTAGCAATGAATTTCCTTTCCAAGTATGCACTGCCTGTTTCCAAATTTAAGGATGCAAGTCGGGCTCCAAGGAGGCCCCAGCAGCAATGGGAACAGTCCAGGAATGAGTCTCACCTCCCTGCTGCAGACTGCCAAGAATCTTCTCACCCAGCAAGTGAATAAGTCTGGTCACAACCTGGGAGAGAAAGGAAAAAAAAAAAGAAACATTCAGATAGAAGTACTGAAAGTAGAGCATCCACATGGAGACTTCCAAACTTTTTTTAAGATGCTCCCTCAAGCTGAGCCACACAGAGTCAAGGGATTGCAGCTGTAGGTTCTTTCCTGGCTGTAATGTGTGGTGACTGATCGTTTGTCTTGTTTTCTCCTACCTTGTTTTACTTTAATTTGGAAAAACAAGCAAACTAAACAACCCCAGAACAGGCAGGATTTAACCTGTTTTAGGAGGAAAAAAAAAAGGAAAAAAATCTGATTATTTGGGAAACACGTCAAACTGCATTTTCAGCTCTCCTCATTTCTCTCTGCAGTGCACCTGCCCCTCTAAGTGCTCTCACTGCTCAGTGGTTGCTGCACCTTTTGTAGGTGCTAAAGCTCAAAAAGGTTCAAGTCTGTGCTCAAACAGACCCTTCCTCAATCCTGGTAAATGGTTTACAGCACCCAATTTAAAATATTTTTGGGGAAAAGAGGGGGATAAATACATCCCCTAAACACCTGCAGAATCAAAACAAACTACCTAAGAAATTTCTTTCCCCCTCAAATCATGTTTGCCTGGTAATTCATGTTTGAAGGCACAGATGTGCTCCCAGCTGCTTTTCCAGCAGGACTCACATCAATATAAACTAATATTCCAATAGCCAAATGCATCTCCAAACTGACAAGCCTCTCTCCAACATGACCAATCAATAATTCCTGACAAGTGGGGTAGGAGAAGACTAATCCTTGCAAGATCAAGAAGTGACAGACATGGAAAATGCAGCATTTATTCTGAAAGCTTTACACAGATGTTTTACCAAATAAGGAAAAGAGTTATTTAAATACATTAAGGATTAATAGAGCAACCATTAAATATTCTCCCCTAGACAAATAATTCAAGGTCAAAATAGCTCAGGAGGACATAAAAAAACCTCAAAACTGCCACAACAGCTGTCTAAGGTTAACAAGTAAAATAAGCAGCAGCCAGGTTAGCTGGGATCATGGATGAACACACTTCCCACAGGAACAGGCACTTCAGGATGCATCTCTCAAATAAAGGGCAAGTAGGCATGAAGACAGGTCAGGATGCCCACCTGACTTATTTATACATCCTGCCTTAAAAATGGAATCTAATGCAGCAGATTCCCCTGCACTGTGAAATGCTGGCTATGAAGCACTGATAAATTTTAAGTCCTCTAAGGGAAAAGGGAGAAGAGCGAACAGCACAAGGGTGACTTGTAGTGGAGAACAGAAAAAGAGTTACCAAGGTTATTTCAGGGTTTTCATGGCATGCTTTGGGGTGGAAAAGACCTGTAAAGCCCATCCAGCCCAACCCCTGCAGAGAGCAGGGACACCTTCCACTGTCCCAGGTTGCTCAGAGCTCGTCCAACCTGGCCTGGGACACTTCCAGGGATCCAGGGGCATCCCCCACCTCTCTTGGCAGCCTCTGCCCCACAGCCATAGCTGAAAACTCCTGAAGATGCCACATCAACATCTCCTCAGTGACCAGGATAAAGCCCTTGGAAGTGCTCCTTCCTTGCCCCAAGAGCAGGCACAGTGTCCCTGCCCACTGCCACCGATGTGGGGAGGACAGCAGGAAAGCTCCCAGCCTTATCCTGGAATCTCAGACAGGGTCTAAAATTCTTCCCTTTGTCCAAAATACAACAGACTCTGATGATCACCCAACCCACAACTCGTTGCCACTTCACCACCACCAACCTCTGAGGCTCTGGGATTCCCCATGTGGCTACAGAAAACTACCCCAACCACGGGGAGAATTCAGGGAAACAGGGAATTCTTCACAAAACTGGAGACTGATGGCCCTTGCTAAAGGAGATAATCTGCCCAGAGCACGCTTGCTATACCCAGCTCACAGGCTTCACCTAACCTGCAGCAGCACAGCAGGACTTTCCTTCAGCAGTTTCAGGAGGTGCTGTGAACATTTTACACTTCTGAAGCACTTAAGCATCAGA
The DNA here is from genome assembly GCA_013397075.1 of Rhabdornis inornatus. NCBI lineage: Eukaryota > Metazoa > Chordata > Aves > Passeriformes > Rhabdornithidae > Rhabdornis > Rhabdornis inornatus. Next base: position 199,549 of record VWZS01007404.1, on the reverse strand, counting down.
ATTTTAATTACTTACTAAAACCATCTCCTGTATTTATAACTTTTTCTGCTTTACAGGCAGCTAAGGAGAGCTCCAGCTAAGTTACAAAATATGTCCAAGGTTAATGATGGAACTAAGAATAGAACCTATTGGTCTCATTTTCCAGTTGGCTGCTCCTATTACCGGGAAATATTATTTGTCTTGTTTGCTGGAGCAAACCTTACAGCCTTGGTATGTATAGATAGGGAAAATTATTTCCCTGGTGACTTTGTACAACAAGCAAAGCTGCTCCCCAGAACGGGATGAGTCACTCTGTCGCAGTCATGGCAACGTCCAAGGAACATCAATTTGGGATCCGAGCTCAGAACTGAAATTTCCACAGAGTTTTCTATTACATCCACCAGATATCCTCTCACCAAAAGGCAATGTTTTCCTTTGCAAGGGACTTGTCCATCCTTCTGAGGGAGAAGTCAATACAAATCACATCCCTCCGTCAACAGCAGATCTGACCTGATCAACCCACAGCCCTCAGTGTGCAGGGCAGCAGGAACAGCTTTCCCCAAATTCAGGGACAGAACTGAAAACCAACTGGAAAACTTCATCCTTCAGGTTTCCAAGCCCCTTTACTCTCACTCCCACACAGCAGCAGAGCATGGGAAGGAGCAGCACAGCTCAACACCCAAGAGACAACAAGGAAGCCAAGGGATCTGGGAGAGGACAGGGTAGCTTGGGCAGAGAGGATGAGGAATAAACAGGAATTAGCCCTTGGGCAAGGAGCAGAAGGACAGGGATTGAAGGGAACAGTTACTCCAAGTGTGTCTGGAGGGGATGGAGGCAGAAGGGCAGGTATAGGGTGGGTACCTCCATGCAGAACCTGGGCTGTGACTCAGCAGTCCCCGACCCCTCCTGTTCAGCTGCACTTTGCAGGAAATTCAAGGTGGGGCTCAGCCTCTTCTCCCAGGTAAGAAGGGACAGGTCAGGAGGGAAAAGTCTCAAGCTGTGCCAGGGAAGTTTAGTTGGATATTAGGAAAACCTTCACTGCAAGGGAGGTCAAGCACTAGCACAGGCTGCCCAGGGCAGTGGTGGAGTCATTATCCCTGAAGTGTTCAAAAAAGTGTGGGTGTGGCACTTGGGGACAGGGGTCAGTGGTGATCATAGTAGTGCTGGGGGAATGGTTGGACTTGATGATCTTGGGATCCTGGGGGACTTTTCCAACCTCAACAATTCAAGGAAAGGTCAGGGAACTGGCAGTGAGGGTTTGGGCAGAGGGGTAGGGCAGGAACTGGACTGACCAGGAGAACATTGAGTTTCCCCAGTCTAGGGCTGCAGCCCCCAGCACTGCTCTGCACCCCTGAGCCAGGGACAGCCTGGGCACTGCCTTTCCCAGAGCCTTCTGCCCCCCTTCCCATGGGAGCACCAGTCTTTCCCAATCACAGTGCCAGAATAGCCCAGAACACTTCCCAGACATTTGCACAAGCAAAATTCTCTCATTTTCAGGGTGTCACCATCACCCAGGGCTAGACAGCCTTCCCAATCAGCATCTGCTGTGCTCACCCCTACAGCACATCCTGAATTTTACAGTCTCTTCTAGCACCCAGCCCTGCAAACACCTCTCCTGCTGGCACAGCATCAGGCAGTTTCAATTTAATGCTTGAAGAAAAATCTGCAAGAAGGCAGCGAGTCAGAGCCCAGATGGATCAAACAACACCAGGAGGTTCCTAAATTAGGCGAGGATTGTTAATTGTGTGTAGTAAAGCAAATACAGCTTTTGGACCCCTCGTGCTGGGGATGGAGCTGAGCTTGGTTTAGTTGGTGAGGAAGTTGAATTAATCCTTGCTCATGATCAGGAACCGCAGTAGCAGCAAGTGCAGCCAGCTCAGTTAATCACAGTTAATCACAGTAACGAGCAGCAGAGCTGTGGATTGGACACGTGGCTGTCAGGACAGGTCTGCTCAGAGCTCCCCAGACTGCCAGGGAACACAGCTTCCCACTCCCTGCTCCCTGCCCTGGCTGGGAGGTGGCTCAGGAACAAGTCTGGAGCTGTGGGGTCTGCCCAGGTCAGGGAGGTGACTGAGTTCACCACCAAAAATATCCCCAAAGCACACAAAACCACACTCTCCTGAGCTTATGCAAGAGCTTTCAGCCAGAGGGTTAAAATCTGACCTTATAGGTCTAAAAAACTGAGTAAATCTCCATTTCAAAAGCTACTTGGGGTTCCTGGGGCATCAGTGGTGTTCTCCAAAAGTCCCAAAAACCACTCCAGCTCCCACAGACACCACTGCAGATGTCACCTCATAACCCTGGCCCAGAGCAGGATGTTCAGGTCAGATTTTACAAGGGAAATTATCATTTCTCCTCCTCCTCCTCCTGCCACTCACTCCCTTCTTCAGATGAACACCCAGGACATCTTTGTGCAGGGCAACACAGGACAAAGAGTTTCTGTTTTTCAAATGCAGCACTTCCCTCAGCACAATTCCACCTCTGTGAGCCAGCTCACCACTCCCCACCTCCTGCACCCACAAACATCTCATCCTCCTGGCTGCTTCTGGATCAACTCCATCCCACTGAGATCCACTCAGGCTCTCTCAGCACCCCAAAGACCCAAATCTCTCCTGTCTACCATGACAGTCTGTTCCTCCACCTGCTACACAGAAGCTTCTGGGAAACCATTAATTTTCCCTGTGCTTAATTAATGTTCAATTCCTCCACAGACCTGCAGCCTCTGCATTCACGGCCTGAACACCACATCCCAAGGGGCTGTATCTCCTTCCTTGGGGATGATGAATTCCTGTTTCAAAAGCAGGATGTGGCCAGGCAGGATCTCAGCTCTGCTCTTGCTGGTGCCAGCACAGAGCTGAGTGCTCCATCCCTGCTGGGGCTGAGGAGTTACCAGAGCACCACTTGTCCACAGCCACTGTAATTCCCACTCCAAGAGGTTACAGTCACTCTGCAGCGCTGCATTTCCTATAATCCCTTTAAATATTTCAAACTATTACCTATCCCTGCTAATCTTCCAAGGCTGGGTTCTGGTTAAAGCTTTTGTTATTATTGAACTGTGAAATTCAAGAGTTTATTTACAAAAAGCTCTTTTGAAAGCGATTTTCATGAGAATTCAGTTGGAAAATATTTTTCTATGGACATTTATTTCAATCTATGAATACTATGGATTGCCTGGCAAATTTAATTATCAGCTGATAGACAATATCTAATCCAAACAAAGCTTGCTTCATCATAGGCAACTTCTGATTTACAGAAAACCATACATGAAGGGAGCCTGACAAGAAATGTGGAGACAGATTATTTACAAGTGGGGCCTGGAGGGACAGGACACAGGGAATGGCTCCCACTGCCAGAGGGCAGGGCTGGATGGGATATTGGGAAGGAATTGTTCCCTGGAAGGGTGGGCAGGCCCTGGCACAGGGTGCCCAGAGCAGCTGTGGCTGCCCCTGGATCCCTGGCAGTGCCCAAGGCCAGGTTGGACATTGGGGCTTGGAGCAGCCTGGGACAGTGGGAGGTGTCCCTGCCATGGCAGGGGTGGCACTGAATGGGCTTTAATGTCCCTTCCAACCCAAACCATTCTGGGATTCTAAATCAGGGGAAAATTTCACAAAATCAACACCAATATCCAAATTCACAGCCACAACTAACTGATGTAAGGTCCTGTGTACTACAAATCCCTTTTCGTTACAACAGAAGAAATATATAAAAGCATATGTAAGAACAAAACATACACACCCCAAACTTTAAGATATATTCGTACCTCAGCCCTACCCTGCACCAGGGTTCAGCTTTCACTGTGATTTTAAATCAAAGCTCCTGTGCAAGGAAGCCAAGGGCCAGGCCCCAGGAAGCTTCCCCAGCCCTGGCAGTCTCCTGCAGGTTTCTGGGCCAGGAAAGCAGCCTTGGCTGAAGGAATGAGCCTGATGTGGTCCTGTCAGTCCTGCACAAGCAAGGGATGTCTGCAGCCCTACAAAGCTGAATGGGGTTTTCCTCTTTGGATCCTCCACCATCATCCAGACCCCACAGACCAGGATGCTGCAGGGAACAAGGAGCCCTGGAGGTGAACTGTGGACTCTCCAGTGCCTTTGAACTCTAAAAATAAGATGCTTCCTAATTCAGCTTTTAAAACTTCAGTCACTTAACAGGTCACCCCCAAACTGCAATCACAGAATACTCTGAGAACCTCCTGAGCTGGAGGGACCCACCAGGATCATCAATCCAGCCCCTGTTCCTGCCCAGACCCCCCAACAATCCCAGCCTGTCCATCCCTGGCAGCGCTGTCCAAACGCTCCTGGAGCTCTGGCAGCCTCGGGGCCGTGCCCATTCCCTGGGGAGCCTGGGCAGTGCCCAGCACCCTCTGGGGGAAGAACCTTGCCCTCATTTTAATCTAAACCTCCCCTGACACAGGTGATTGGGCATCAGAGAGAAATTAAATGTGTTAAATAACAATCTACCGGTGCCTCCACAGCAGGGTATTGCAGAGCTTCACATCCAGATGTGATTTAGTTAAAGGACCTGTAAAAGGGTTTTGTGCCACACAGAGACCCTGTGGATGAGCTGCCATGAAAATCAGGCCTGCCAAGGGTTTTCTGTTCTACAAAATAAGAACAATTGCAGTAAAATAGGGCAAACAGCCATTTTACCCACACAAATCCACAGAACAGCTTCTGAGGAGCTCTTTCCAGGAGCTGAGATTATTCTTCACCAGCTTTCTTAAGGGCTTTTTCTAAGGGACAAGGGAGGAGGAGAGGAAAAATTAGATCCTCAGCTTGAATAAAACCAGGGTGTTACTGAAGCTTCACATGGCCCCAGATCAGATAAACACTGGCTTGTCCTGGAATCAGGGAGCTTAGCAATGGGTCTCTGACTGAAGCTTCTGACGTTTGATCAGCGCTGTGACAAAGCAAATCCTCAATGCTCCCTCACAACAATTCCTGGCACCTTTTCAAACGCTGCTGAAGCCCACAGAGGAACTGAAGCTTTATCCTGGGGCTGTTTGAGCTTCTAATGCTTGGGATCAATCACATCTTGACGAAAAATGTCATTGTGGAACCGGTGCTGATTAATTCCCCCCTCCTGCCAGCCTCACCCAGTGACCATGGTGTTCCCACTGAATTCCTTCTCTCCTTTTCACATCCACTCCTCTTACAGTCAAAGAACACTTACTGGAATGGAGCAGGAGAACAAATACAGAAAAATCCAGAAGCACAGCCTCTCCTGATCTATTCCCCAGCGCCACATCAAGCTTAAGCCATGACGCACAATCTGCCCAGCTCCTGAGGGCAGCATTTGGAAAGGAGGGCACATTACAGAGCTCCCTTTGTAAGGCACATAACCCTGGGGAAGGCTCCAGCCACTTCACAGAGGCTCTGCTTCAAACACCCATACAAAGGTAGAGAACTCCACTTGGAGATGGATGACAGGTTCTGAATATATTTAAACCCCAAGGGCAGACTCAGAGAATTAAAAGAAAGATGCAGAAAAACTCTTTCTATTTCTCAGCACGCGTTTCCAGCACGCCAAAGGTTGTCTCACAGTTCAGCCCCCACAGCTTCCAAGCAGATTCTCAGTACCATTTCCATCAGCAACCAGCAGGTCTAAATTTCAAGTTAGAATTCTAAAAACTACCTCAGCTCAGGAGAGGCAAAGCTAATCTAGGAAATGTGATCCCAGCTCTGCAGCGATGTTGGAACATCTCTGCGATCTGCTCACAGATTTTTGTGCTCTCGCTGCTGCCTCGACGCTGCTTTGCTGTGCCAGGAATCGTGAGCTGGTTCCCTGTCCTACTTTCCAGAACTGAAGGCAGGGATGAAAATAGAAAGAATCAATTCCTTTCCACTCCCTGCAAGGCTGGAGAGCTTCAAAAGGCACCAGAAATGAGCACAGAGGCTGTCAGGGAGCAAATGCTCTGGCTGGCAGAGAGCCCTGAGGGCTGTGCTGGAGAGCTGGGGGCACCAGGGTGGGCAAAACCATCAAGTTTGGCACCATTGACCACTCTCCATTGGGAATGTCTAGGATGCCATATCCAGAGTGAATCAAGGTTGAGATGCTTTCCTGAGAAGCCAGACAATGTAAGCTTGACTTCTGCAGACTGAGCAGGAGCTGGAAATCCACATCTGTTTTTTCTGGGCACATCATCTGAAGTTTTGGCTGTTATTTATAACTGAGGTCAGGCTCCCCACACTCACCCATCTGTTTCAGCCCTCAGAATAACCTGAGCTATGGAGGGTCACTTGGAAGAGCCCAGCAGATCAGCTCCTGTCTCTCCCAGGACCAAAGCAGCTGTCCAGGAGACAAAACAGAAGGCAGTCATATGGATCTCTCCCAAGGATCAGCCATTCCACCTCTCCAGACTGCACATGGCAGCTCAAGGACCTGGAATTACTGCCTGGATTAATAGAGCACGATTTCCCTCACTTCACACAGTTCTCACTGGCAAGCACCACCCACGTCCTACAATTCTCTTACACAGCAGGTGATGTTTTCTTACAATGCATTCCAGAGTTGGAACCCTTCCTGGATCACCTACAAACACGGCATGGCTGGGGAAGAGTCTGCAGGATGGAGTCCTCCCACTAACTCCTAAAATAAAGGGATTTTCACCCTTCATAGGAACTGTCTGGAGCCTCCTCATGAGGGGGCAGTTCCAATCTCTGCTCCCTGTGACAGTGACAGAATCTGAGGGAACAGCTGGAGCTGGGCCAGGCTGGAGATCAGGGCAAGGTTCTTCCCCCAGAGGGTACTGGGCACTGCCCAGGCTCCCCAGGGAATGGGCACGGCCCCGAGGCTGCCAGAGCTCCAGGAGCGTTTGGACAGCGCTGCCAGGGATGGACAGGCTGGGATTGTTGGGGGGTCTGTGCAGGGACAGGAGCTGCACTGGGTGATCCTGGTGGGTCCCTCCAGCTCAGGATGCTCTGTGGTTCCTTGGCTCTGTAAAGCTCAAGGATAACAGAGGGAAACTCAAGCTCAGGAGCTGCCCAGTTTTTGGCTGTCAACACACACACACTATTCAGGCTCTGCAGAAATTGCTAAGAGTAACACAAAAAAAACCCAACAGTTCCTCCTTGAACTAAGAGCAGATTTCACCTGACTCCGGGGACCCAGCACCCTAACTTGATCACTATTCAACAAGTGAGACTTAGCCAACTTACCCTCACCAGGCAGTGCAGGAGCACGGAGCTGACAGAGGCAGAACTGCTTTCTGTCCTGTGTTTTTCTGCTTTGCAGAGGGAAATCCTCCATCACTCTGCTGAATCACCAGCCAGCTCTTGCTACCCAGTCAATTATTTCAGAACTATTGGACCTGCTATCCCTTCATTACTTTATTACTTCTGCTTGAATGGGGAAAACAACATCATAAAGCCTGTGTATAAATCACTCTCCTAGAATAACGGCCAAGAAAATAGGACAGAGAGAATTCACTTGGTCCATCCTTCTGCTCAGCACTAAGCATTACTCCACTGATCATTTTAGATGAGGTTATAGAAACAAGTAACAATCTTTTAGTCTTTCTGGAGAGTAGAATGAGCTTTTTCTCACTGCAGCTGCTGTCATTTCAGTTCAGTCCCAGTTCCGGCATGGTGAGCAGCATCTGCCCTTTCTAGCACAAGACAACTTTATATATCTGAAAATAGCAACCATGTCTTCCCTTAACCTTCTAAAGGCTCTTTGTCTTTATAGGTCAGTATTTCTAACCAGCACTCAGCTGCCTCCTTTGTCCTCCAGACTCTCTTCCTTTGGTCTGCCTCTGCCTTCAGATGTGCTGCCACAGGCTGGTGCTGAAGCTTTTCCTGCATCAAGCAGAATGTCATGATTTCTTCACTCCAAAAAGCATTCTATTAGCATAGTCGATGGGTTTTTTGTAACACTGTCCAGGCATGGGCAGTTTTTGATCCTCTAATGCCTGGACTACTTTTCTAATAAAGTGAACAGTCCCTGTCCTCTGCACATTTATCAGTTTTCCAGCTCAAGCACTTCTCTCCAGTAAAATCCTTTAAAGTTTACTTTGGCTCTTTTAGGTGTCTCCCAAATTTCTACCCTATGGTTTTGCTCCATCACTCCAATTCTCTCTCACTCCTGTCCTTCCTCTCTTACTTGTATCCAAAGCACTGTGGGCAGCAGGGGAGGGGGGATTCAGCCCCTGTGCCTCTGGGCTCAGGTGAGACCCCACCTGCAGAGCTGCCCCAGCCCTGGACCCAGCACAGGAAGGAGCTGGAGCTGCTGGAGAGATCCAGAGGAGGCACCAGGGGGATCAGAGGATGGAGCAGCTCTGCTGGGAGGAAAGGCTGGGACAGCTGGGATTGTTCAACCTGGAGGAATTTTGAGGTAACCTCACTGTGGCCTTCCACGGCCTAAAGGGGCTCCAGGAGAGCTGGAGAGGGACTGGGGACAAGGGATGGAGGGACAGGACACAGGGAATGGCTTCCCACTGCCAGAGGGCAGGGCTGGATGGGATATTGGGAAGGAATTGTTCCCTGGCAGGGTGGGCAGGCCCTGGCACAGGGTGCCCAGAGCAGCTGTGGCTGCCCCTGGATCCCTGGCAGTGTCCAAGGCCAGGCTGGACATTGGGGCTTGGAGCAGCCTGGGACAGTGGGAGGTGTCCCTGCTCAGGGCAGAGGTGGCACTGGATGGGCTTTGAAGTTCCTTCCAATCCAAACCAAACCATTCCACCTAACAGATAAAAAAAGAGAACACACAAGGACTCTGAAATCATATTAAAATATTTTACCTTAAGTTTTTAAGACAGTCTGAAGGCATTAACTGCATAAATCGCCTACATAAAGTCTATCTTATGTTCCTTTCTATTTCTAGTGGGGTTCTAAAACAATCCCATAGGAAAAAAATGCAAGTTCTCACTTTTTTATAACAGTTTAACATCTACTGAGATTTTGGAGACCTCAAACAGCAGCACGAATGTGTCTTTCTAACAACCTCTGTTGCAACATATTTCCTTAAAATATCTATTTTAGAATTTTGTTTCGTTGCAACTAATTAGCCAGACTACAGGCAAGTCTAGAAAAACGTGATTCCATACTGAAAAAGGTCAGGAATTTGTGGCTGATGGGCTGTACCCTTTAGACATGGGAAGACATTTAAATTCTATTACAAATAAATGTTTTGAATTGTGCTATAAATGTAACACTCAAGCTCAATTTTAACTGCAAAGCAAAGAGATTCACAGCTCCACAGAGATCACTGTTCAGGGGAGAACAGCTCTGCCAGCTGGCAGAAAGGGAAGAGAGAGAAGAGAGACACTGAAATAAATTTCTGCCCCAGATAAAGAAGCAGAATTAGAACCCAGCCTTAGTGCAGAGCAGTGCCCAAGGCATTGCTCAGTGTTTAGGCCAGGCTGGATGGGCTTGGAGCAACCAGGTCTAGGGGAAGGTTCCCTGCCCATGGAGGGGGTGGAATAGGATAAATTTTAAGGTCCCTTCCAACCCAAACCAGTCTGTGACACTGGAAATCTCCAGTCTATATGTTTAGCAGTTACATTTAAAATCATCCACTACACAAGCACAAAGGTGGGTTTGAATCCTCCCTGGGTCATTCTCTCCCTCCTGGATCAGCCACAAGGACAGCAGTGGACTTGATGAGTGGATCCACTTGTCAGAGTGGATGTCACATGTTTGGGATGTCCCCAGATCGTGGGGAGCTCTGTGCTGAGCTCCCAGTTCATGAACCTTGGCAGGGAATGACATTAAATAGAGAGGAATAAACTCACAGTTCTGCTCAAGTGAGCTCCAGGGACCAGAAACACCTTAATAATCCCCAACAGAAGCTCAAAAACACTTCAGCAAAAATAATCCTTACATAGGAACCAGGAAGATTATTTTTCACTGACATAAATTCTGAACACTTATTGCCATAATTAAATTCTCCTGGCAATAACACAGACAAAACTCCACAGTTTTGGTACTATGAAAATGCCTGAATGGAGGCTTTATACCGTATAGTTTAAAAAAAGTTATTATAGGTGCTAGGAAAGCAAGAGAATATAAGTATTTAAATTAGGTTTATTATTTTTGCAGGATTTGTAAAGAAATCTGGTAAAAAGTAAGTCCAGGTCTTCAAGACAGCAAAATGAAAAATTAGAAATAATTTGAAGTAATAGCATTAAAGAATTGCCTGTAAGGCCAATGCAATGATTTAGTGCTTAGTATAATGTCCCTGATGCACTTAGGGACAAAAGAATTAAATTTCAAATCCGTCAGTCTCCAAATTTGCAGGAGAGAGATATAATGTCAAGTGAATTAAAGAAGATGGATGAGCTGATGGATTCAAAAGGAGTAATCAGAGTCTTCAGGGCACAGACAGATCTGGCAACTGCAGAATGAGGATTGACAACCTAAAATGACAGGAAGAGGGAAACCAACCCCCAAATATCAAAGCTCTGGAAATAAAAGTGCAGACAACCAAGGGTGGACTCTGAGCCTGAGGAGGAGGAGGAATGAATAACATTTTTAAAGGGATTTTAGAAGCCAAACTTCCATTTCCCATCAGTAGCACTAAGTGATTTCCACTTTGCCAACATCCTGCATTTAAGCAGAACTCCTCCCAGATACACAAAGCAGTCTTGCAATAAAAACCTGCCACAACTGATGAGAGGACAGAGCAAGGGAAGCTGCTGGAAGTCTGGGCTGCATCCGCTCAGGCGGACGAGGAGCACGCGATGTTTTTGCAGAATGCATCGATCACACAGAAAATCCAGAGGATCCAGGGGAGTCTGAGCCTCCCAGACACCCTTGGAGAGAGACAGGAAAATGTTTTAATTGCCTTACCTGGGGGAATTTGCGTTTGATGGAGATCAGGGCCCCCTCGGGGAGCTTGGCGAGCTCTGAGTCCCGCACGGCGTGCACTGTGGTGGCTCTGGGCTGGTGGGTCAGGGCTTCAACCTGCAACAACAGCACAGGGACAGAGCATCAGGGACCATTCACAATCCAACACCAAACTCAGCATCAAGAGCCTCCCAATGTTATAAGCGCATATTATTGTCTTAGGTTGCAATACAGGATGTGACCAAAAGTCTGGATTCTGTCACCACCTGTTAAACCAGGTATGGCAGTGATCCTTCTCTCTGTGGGAGATATCCTCTGTTAATGGATCATCTGTTAAACCAGCTGGGGCAGTGTTCTTTATCTTTTCCACAGCCCATCCTTCCTCCAGGAGATATCTCCTGTTAATGGGCCATGGAGTCCCAGGGCATGACTGATAAAATTCCATCATCCCATTGGGAGATGCTCCACCCAGGGGGAGGAGCCAAGCATTTCCTACCCAGATCAAATCTGACATTTGGAACATCAGAGCAGCCTTTGCCCACTGGATCCCAGAGGAAAACCAGACCCTTCCACATCATCCCTGGAGCTTTGGAGGAAAACTGCACCTTCTCCAGGATCACTGCTCCAACAGAACCACATCTGTCACTGCAGGAGGGTGCAGCCACCATGGAATGGGACTGCACCAACACCCTGCCTGACTGACGGGGGGTCAGGTTGTGTTCTGACTCTGGCAGTGGTTTGGGTTTGTTTTTTGTAATACTGTATTTCTATTTTGATTTTCCTAGTAAAGAACTGTTATTCCTATTCCCATATCTTTGCCTGAGAGTTCCTTAATTTCAAAATGATAATAATTTGGAGGGAGGGGGTTTACATTCTCCATTTTAAAAAGAGGCTCCTGCCTTTCTTGGCAGACACCTGTCTTTCAGCTCAGGACAATTATATTACTGGTTTTCCACAAATATTAAAATGAATGCTGTATGTATAATGTTGGAAAACTTTGGTGTATGAATATAGTTTCTTTTAGTTCTGCTATTAACAAAACTTAGAAATAGTAGTGTGGAAAATATGTAATTTTTGGACTATAACATGGTGATGTAAAAAGCTTTTATTCATGTAACTAACTCAGAGAATGGTAAAAAGATAATCAGAAAATTCTTCACATTTTTGGATTATCCTGTCTGGCTGAAGACAGGGGTGACGAACACCAGAATTCAAGGGAAGGAATTTATTGATCTCTGTTATCAGGGAATGCGCCAACAAGAAGGAACCACAAGGAAAAAACAAAAAAAAAATTTAAAATGTTGATTTAGAGGTTGGGGGGTGATTTTGAATAATGCACGAAGGTCTATGAATATGCAACAGCTTGATGCATTTAAAGAAGTGTTTTCTGAGTTAAGGTGTGCTCTTGGCTGAATGTCAAGCACCCGGCCATAAACCTTTTGATTTATTGTTTATCTCTTATTGTCTTTTATTAAACCTTTTAGAATCTGCCAGGAAAGTGAACTTTGTTTTCCACACCAAGAACCACTGCTGCTCCCACACAGCGCCCTGCCTGTCCCTGGGGTCTCACCCAGGGCACCACAGCTGCCACAACCATCTGTGCACCCCAAATCTCTCAGGCACACCCTCTGCAGTTCCTCACAGAAACAGAACCCACAGCCCTAGGGAGCCCCCAGAGGGAAAGTTTTGTCCGAGCTGCTTTGAAGGAGCTGCCAGAACAAGCACCAGAGTGAACTCAGCACCTCAACAACCCCGAGAGCTTTGCACCCTCAGTGCTGATGGTGACAAAGCCATCTAAGAGCCAGGAAAATCCCATTTCTCCCCTGCTCCTTCCTTCCTCAATGCCACCCTGAAACTCTTCCATTGTACTTCTGGAAGCTGAATGCCAATGACCTTGAAATAACTGAGACTTCCTAAAAACTAAAAAAAGGGGTGAGAGCAGTCTGGGGTGGTGAAAGGTGTCCCTGCCCACGACAGGAGGTGGCAACAAGATGAGCTTGCAGGTCCCTTCCAACCCAAACTAGCCTGAGATTCTAGGGGCAAATGAGCACATTTGGGCCAAAAAACAAGCATTGCTTTTTTCACTATTTTAATTTTTCTCTTTTTTTTACCTATGTATGTCTGCCTGTGCTGTGTACACAGGAATGCCTGAATGGTTCAGGCTGGAAGGGAGCACTGGAGCTCATCCAGTCCCACCTCCCTGCTCAAGCAGGATCCCCTGGAGCTTCACTCAGGGTCATGTCCAGACAGGTCAGACAAGGAAAATCTACACCAGAACGCACCTCCCTGACCAATGCCCAATTATTTCACCTAGAAACATCTGTGTTATTGACAATAGAAGTATAAAGAAGAAGATGGTGACACACAAAGAGAACTAATACTGCCACTCTATAAAACAACCTGGGGTAAGAAAAGCAGAATGCAGCTGCTGGCCCAAACCTGCCACTGCCTCTGGTGCTGTTTGGAAATGCAGAAATCCAGTTCCCTGGTGAAGTCTCTTCCCATGGCCTGGATTTATCCTGCCAGGAGAGGCAGTGTCACTGGAGCTACAACCTTTAATTGCTTAGGAACAGCCTGCTGCTCCATTTTGGGAGTTCCAGCAGCAAACAACGTTGATTGGGCTTGAAATCCATAGATCAGCCATTTCCAAAAGCATGGTTGTCACTGTAGCAGCTGTAATTACTGAGGTTAAAACACAAACAGAAAAATCCTTCCCTAACTGCAATTTACTTACATTTCAAATAAAAGTGAGTATGAGTTTGCATTTTTAACTTTCCACTATAAAAAGAAATAAATAATATATCAGCTTAGAGCTGTTTGAGTTGTTTAGAGGTCGGGGGTTGATGGTTTTATTGGTTTGATTGATTTTGGGGGCTTTTTTTCAGGATTTTTTTCAAAGCTTATGTTGACAGCAAATTCCAAACGAAGCAATTAATTCCTCACAGTACTATGGGCTCAGACACACAAAATGAGCACCAGAGATATAATAATAATAGTAATTGTAATAATAATAATAACAACAACAATAGTAATATAATGCCTTGGGCAAAACACACAGCTCAGTGATGACACTTCCACGACGTTCCCTCCTTGGAAGGCTCCATGTTCACAAAATAGTTAATCCAGCCAACCAGAACATCTTGAGCTCAAAAACTTCCCATTAGTCCAGAAAACTGAGATGAACTTGCCAATATTAACTTGAATTTCACCAGCACCAACTGCTCTGCATGGAAAACTGCACAGGGAAATTTAAAGCACCTTTCATTTTGCCAAGCCCCAGCCTTTGTTTTTTGCTCAGGTACCAGGAATGTTTTGTTCTGTCATCACATTTTAAACTAATTATATAGAAGGGCAAAAAAAAAAATCCACTTTGTACTTACATTTATGGAGAAACAAACCCCCTTAAGGCTCCCCAAAGGGCTGTATAAGATGTTCTGGTTTATCTCCCTCCCCTATTACCAGCTTTTTATCACAGGTTCTTGGCTCTGTAATTTACCTTCCTCCTCCTGAAAGCAGGTTAAGAGTTTCAGCTGTTAAAATAAAACCTTTCCTCTCAGCCAGGCACCTCCTGACTGAGTTTAATTTGTATCAAGAAGAAAAACACTCAAACTGTCTGAGATCTTTTGCCACAATTTCTGTGATATATGAGTGCATAAAATCAACTGTGCTCCAAGGGGCTCCTGAGCCTTTCAGAAAAGATGAAATTTGTAAATTTGTAGAAAAGGCAATTAAATTTTGACTTTAACCACAGCCTCAGGGAGGGTTTTTTAGCTCCCAAGTATAATTTTGTCTTTTTGACACAGCAGAGGGCACAGGGAGACCTTTTCCAAACCTCCTTCCCAAGGAGCCATTTAAATATCCAGATTTGCAAAGCAGCAGTCCCAGAGACCCCTTCAAGTGCTGACTGCAACTCCCAAGTGATTACAGAAATTGGATCTTGGACTGTTCTTACATACATGTGAGATGTACATGTACTATGAAAGTCGTTGATATTTTCATTGAAATACACCCCAGTATTCCAGAATGAAAAATACCTGGGTCCCAGACACTGAACACAAGGAAATTCAAACTGTGCTTTCCCCTTGGGTATAATCATCTGAGTTCCCAATCTCTATATTTATTAATAATCCCCATTATTCACTTATTAATTATGCCAGAGAAGCTGTGGCTGCCCCTGGATCCCTGGAAGTGTCCAAGGGTTGGAGGGGGCTTGGAGCAGCCTGGGATAGTGGAAGGTGTCCATGGCAGGGGGTGGGATGGGATGGGCTTTAAGGTCCCTTCCCACCCAAATAATTCTGGGATTCAATAATTAATGAAATATTTCCTCCTCACAATGCAGTGTGAGGGCTCTCATTTGGATCATCTACAAGATGATTCTCAACTTTCACCACATTCTCCTCTCTTCCCACCCAGTGGTTTTAGAGCCTTTTCTGCACTGGTTCTACATTTCCTGTACATGGAAATCTGCCAAACCCATTTGGTTTTGGATTATTTCCATCTCCTTTGGAGATCAAAATCATTCTAAAATCAAGTTGCAGCTCTCCCCTGAAAATAACACTTTCTTACTTTGTATTTTTTAAATAAACCATTTGAGATATCAACTGTTCATAGATTCAGATATTTTTCTACTTGCTTAGGAAAAAACCAGAAGTCTCATGCCATATGAGTATTTAAAATCACTTCTATCTTAAACCACATTCAAATCCTTGCACTCCTCTGCCCAGTGAACCTTTTGAATACATTTTCTTCTATTTCTAGGTTTATAAAAGTACAAGACTCAGAGATCCAGCTTTAACTTCAAAATCAACAAAATCCACTTGTGATCAAAAGGCTGTAGCATTATTTCCTTGGTCATAAAAAGGGAAATTTAACATTCTGATCACTCATCACAGCTGCAGCAAACAACACAAAACCACCTCCACAACATTAATAACCAAATCTTTCAAGAAATAGCATTATTATCTTTTAGATCTTATTGAACCTGACTGGGGAGAGTGTTTATTTATATATTTGGTTTCATAATCAGCCAAGGTTCTCTCTTGAGCTCCTTCCCAGACTGCCATTAGAATCACTCATCCACACCAGCACAAACACAGCCACAGCAAAGATTTTGGCTCCAGCGCAAAAAAGAACCAGTGGAATCCTTCCCACTTCTCCTGCAACCCAAGCCAACACAGCCCTTTTCTTGCTCGAGGCAGTTGTACATCTCTGTTCTTCTCATGCACATCCATTCCTCCTCCTCCTTCCTAACAAGCCTCTACATAAGTTTCACCTCACTGCCCATTTCTGGGCTTCTCTTTCAGTTTTCCTGCATTTGTCATGGTTGTTGTTGCTCCCTCACTCCAAGAATCCTCTGGTTTTCCTGGAGTTCCCTGACTGCTGAGCCCACCCATCCCCTGCTCTGCCTGGACTGGCTGCTCTTCTCTGCCACCTCATTCTCTGGTGTTGATTGGTTTTCTCTCATGCAACAAACTCAGCAAGCCCACAGCGCAGAGCTAATTTCACTTGGAACTCCATCTCTCTGAAATCCTGCTGTGCCTTACTTTAGCAGCCCTACAAAAATGCTGAATGTTCCCTTCACCACTCTCCTGTCTCCAAGGTCGACCCCTTGGCTCCTCATCCTCAAAATCCCTCTCTATCTCCAGCCCACCCTCAGAAATCTCTCATCCATCACTGCCTTTACTTCCACTTCCTTTATTTTGGGGGAATTGCACAGGAACAGTGTCTCAAACACTGGAGTAACTGGAATCAGAGAGCACAGAACCATTTCAGTGTTACACACACTGTGGTTCTTGTAAATAATCATGATATGGCCATGGGTGAGGGTGCCCCTGCTTTGTTGTGGTTCTGTTGTTCCTAACACAAGACAAATAAAAATACCCCAACATCCCCTCCAAAAAACCCTAAAACCAGACCTGTGCTCTTTGCACTGTTCCAGTGAATTCTGACAGGGAGGGGTTTTGAGCAATTGATGGAAGGGGCAGAGGGATGGAACTGGATGACCTTTAACGTCCTCTTAAACCCAAACCAGTCTGGAATTCCACGATTCCCACACCTTATCTTAGTTCAGTATTAAACAGTGACAAAAACAGGTTTTCCTGTCTCCATCCCATACAATGCACATGATTCACAACCCTGCCTTTCAAGTTCTTTCTGAAGAAAAAATGTTGCTGTAAATCTTTTACAGGGAGGGAAAAAGCAATTTATACTATCATAACCTCTTTTGACTTCATTTCCAACAGTCATTCCTGACAATTCTTTACAGATTTCCAAATTACACAGCTGGAAAATTAAAAACAGCACGTGAGAAATTCTGTGAGGTGTTCTAAATACAAATTCCTACCTGAGCTGCACTCAAGAAATCACTTTACTTGCTTAACTTTTGGTGTGTGCACAGCCCCAGTGTGATGAGCACAGTTATTCTCCTGCTCAGGCTTCAGCATCTCTGAAACTTGCTGGAGCAAACTGGGGCTGGTGTATTTGCTGGAAATGTTGGAAATGTTGCTTCTCCAGACAAACTCAGCCTCAGTTTAACAAACTGTTGGGTGACTTTTCTCACAGTCAGCAGGCACTAAAAACGCAAATTATTTCCAAGTAGTTTCTTGTGGAGATTATTTCTTTCTAAGTGAGATTTCAAGCAGATCTAGTACATGAGGAGACATGTCCAGTGCAAATGTTCAGAGCCACAGGCGTGTTCTGCCCAGCCTCCAGCCAGGAGCACATTTACACCAGAGGCTCTTCCCATCCCATCCATTCTGGAATACACTTCTTCAGTTCCTCTTCATTACGGCCACTATTCCAACCCAGAACCTGTCATCCTCTCCCACATCCTATTTCTTCCTCTCCCATTGATTTTTCCTTGCTGCCAGCTCACAAAAAGCAGCAATTTTTTCTTACCAAGGGAACTCTTCCTCTGGCCCCTGTGTAAGAGCACACAAGTGAAAGCACCAATTACAAGGAGACCCTGGGACGCAGGTGAAGACCTCAAGATTATTAAATTATATAACTTAAACTCTTCATTTTCCAAATTCTCCTCCAAGACAGCCACAATCACTGTCTGCTAATTAGCCTGATACTTGTACTGTCTCTTCTTCAGCCCAGGGGCTCCCATCAGGAACATCAAGGGAGCAGGCAGGGCCTGTCAGGCACAACTGGGTGACACTGGGGGTGCACAGACAGCCACCCCTCCTCTGGAGAGACCATCTGCCAAAACTCCTCACTCCATCCTGAAACACCCACCCCAAAGCAGACACAAAGCCAGGCTCTACACAAAGCCAGGAGCTCACCCCAGGGTGCTGGGAAAGGACCAGCACAGAGGGGGACACACAGGATGGGGGGTGACAGAACACAAAGGACAGGGGGGTGACAGGACACGGACCCAAGGAGGGATCAGGAGAAGAAACATCAACACTGACATCTGCTGCCGGTTCAGGAGGCTCTGGAGAAGGGAGAGGCAGTGAGGGAGCTGCCAGGGAGCACCCCTGGATCTCAAGGCAAACATCAGCACTGGAAGAGCACAAGAGCCACCTGTGGATTGTCACAGCAGTGTCTTTGTGCAGACCAGGGCAGGACCTGCTGCTGCTGCAACTGAAGCCAGTGAGGCAACACCACCAATGTTACACAAAGGGCAACCAAACACTACATGGAACACTGATTTTTTTCTGGCTTAAACATGCTACCCTCAGGCCCTTCTCCAGCTCATCTGCACCTGGAGCAGCAGAGGATGCTCATCCCAACAGTGTTTGCTCCAGAAGGACCTGAAATATCAACTTGTTTGTATCAGAAAAGGACAAAGGAGGAGACACTGCTGGAATCAGTGAATGAGTGGGAAGAGCAACCAGACAAACTGCAAATCGATGCTATTTGTGGGAGCAGTGCCAGTGGATGAACTCAGAACACCATGTACTCTTCAAAGTTGTTCTAACAACCACCTTCTGCAATCTCCTGTGTGCCAAGTTAACCCCGTGACTGAGGACATCCAGCCCTTCTGCTGTGTGCAAAGAAGAATCCAAACCTCCCTCTCTCATTTTTTAAATAGATAAATGTATTTAAAAACCATGAAAGGCTTACATACATTCATGCATGGAACTCTTGTGTATCCATACATGGCATATGCAAGAGGAGGTCTAAAATACAGGTAAAAATGAAAAAGGCTGAGCTTGCTACATTTTGTAATTAGGGCAGATGGAGTCAGGCCACAGGTTCTCCCCAAAGGGCTGAGCCTGCACTTTGTAGTAGTGCAATGACAGTCCTGTTGCAGCAGTGAATGTCATTAAGGGACAAAAAAGAGGAATATTAAAGCTAGGAAGAGAATTGGCAAAAGCCCAGCCTCCTGTATTTAAGTTTTACTCCTTGTCTGTGTGTGGCTATAGAAGAGATTTGAAGTTTCATGCATGTTTTGCTGCCCTAAATCCAACATTACAGTCAAAACACCACCAAAAACTGTGTCAGAAGCCACCTGAGACACCCACACCAAACATCCACGAAAATTATCACATTTCTCCAGGCTGTTGGAAGAGGATCTGCATGTGCAGTGCCCTGGGCTCCTCTTTAGGTGAATTATACCTGAACTTCCAGAACAGAAAAAGAGAGAACAACCCATGATGAACTGCTCAGATACTTCCTAGAAGGGAGAAATCCAATTGCTTTCAACCCAGCTTCACACAAGAGTCCCAAACCTGGCTAGATCTTTATCATGGACCCCTCCCCACTCTCCACTGCTGACTCTTCCCCCAAAAATCCTTCCTGTCACCTCCACTGGACTCTGCTCCCACCACTCACTGCCATCCAAGCATTCTGGTGGTGATGACAAGGATCACTTTATCTTTCTCTCTCTCAGTGGCTTTAATTTAATGATGCTTGCAGGAAAACAAAACCAAAAAAAAGGGTTCTATCAAGGAAAACAAAAATTTCTTTTGCTATCAAATGCCTTGTGCATTTGCCAGGGTTGAAGGGGATGTAGTATCAGCCTTTGCTGTTCCCCAGCCAGCCTAGTTCCATGTGGCATCCCTCCAAGTGGCAGGGAGAAAGGAGAAGGAGGCAAGGGAAGTAAAAAGCTGTCCTGCAGGGGGATCAAGAGGTGTACCAAGAGTGAGCTGATAGCTGGAATTATCACAAGAGAGTTCAGCTGGAAGCAAAAGGGAGACAAAATATCCCAAGGAATGACAGTTCAGTGCATGAAATCCCCTATGTGGAACCCAGCAGGTCACAGTTTCCATCACTGTCTGTGATCAGGGCTCCTCATACTCTCTAAAAAGAATGTGGCCCTGGACATCAAGCACATAAAGCACTCTGCAGTGATACCTGAGGCAGCTCCACAGCCAAATGACTTTCCCCCACAACACAAATCCAGATAATCTAATGCCAGATCCTGTCAAAGCCATGCTGTGGTGTTGCCAGCCAGGAGAACTGAGCTGCACCACAAGAATTTGCAGTTATGGGCGGTCTCTGACCTTTAGCTGCTTTTTAGAACTTGAGGCAAATAAAGATAAAAGAGAAATTGCTGCTGATAAAAAGAAATAGCTGTAAAGAATCTGAAAAACAGCACTCAGCAGCTTCACTCAGGGAAGATGCTTGTAGGAAATCAGGGTTCACTCAGATGACTCAGATCAGTGATTCGAATTTAACAAAAACACTCTCAAGATGGGCTTGGAAATCAGGGCACAGCTTCTCCTTTCATTCTGACACTAATTCAGCAGTGCAAACATGAACTCAGGGCTTCCTCTGCCTCCCTCTGGGGCTGGCAAATACTGAGACTTTGCTGTTTGTGCTTTGGCTGTTTGGGGATTTCACTGGATGATTTGGATTTTTTTGGCTTTGCTTTTGCTGACTGTTTTAAATATGAGTTCACACCTAAGATGCTACTAGGAAAATAATCATTTTTAGTAATGTATCCCTGACAGAGAGAGGAAAAGATGAAAAGAGAGCAATCCTTTCCAGGACCATGTCTTCCAGCTCTGCTCCTGTCCACCTCCAATTCCCTCAAGTACAGTCTGTGCACAGTGTGTCTGAGGTGGTAATAATCTGAATTCACCTCAAATAGCTTTGTAGTATTTTATAGCTTCAGCAAATGAAGTAGCCATAGCTTGACTAAATCACAAAAATGCAAGGAATTGGCAAAAATTCACATGCTTAAAAAAGGCAGAGCAAAGCAGCCTTAATGTGGAGGGTGCAGTGACATTCAGCTGGCTTTGGAGCTGCCTGATAACATTAATACTGATAAAGAACAAAAGCCTGACAAGTGTTATCCTGATACTTCCCTTTGTGTGATTCCTTTGAGGATTACACAGCAATTAAAGATTTCTAACAGCCAAAGGACAATGCTCCAGTCCCCTGAGGAAATAAGCCATTTACAGATTCTTCTTGGGTTTCAACTTTTTAGAGAGGAAAAAAAGCCATGGACATTTAGCTGTCTTAATTAGATGAACAGCTTAACATCTGAGAGCATTTAAAATGTCTTATTTCTAGAATGTAAAACATGATTTCGTGCCCAGCAGGACCAGTGTGCTGCAGCACTGGCAGCTGAGGCTTCTTTTCTGCAATTTATCCCTGTGTTACAAGAGTCAGGGCACAAACGCCATTCTGCACTTGTTCAGCAGTTTCTGTACTCAAAAATCATGGTGTGTAGCCCTCCTGATAAGAGGAACATTCTGGTTGCTAAAGAGAAACAGAAAAGGTGATGAATTAATCAAAACACCACTGCAGCCTCCCCTCCCAGCAGGTATTTTTGAAAGCTGACTGGTTTTGGGTCAGACACTGCACACAACACTGTCCTGGGAGGGGATTACCAGCAAACCCAGCTCCACACCACCTAAAAGCCCAGCTCTGGAAAATATTTGGAGTTAGCAGCTGTGTCTGAGGCCCCTGAGACCTGCCTGGCATTCAGTCCCCTCCCCAACACTGCAGCCATCCTTCAGAACTCAATGAAGACTGAGTGTGGCTTTGCATAAAAACCTCACTGCATTGAAGGTTCCACCACCTGCAGCTGTTTGAAGGGTGCAGGCAGTGCACAAACAACCTCAATTCAGCAGCAGATTATTCTCAGGGATGGCTCTGATGGGTTTGCTGCCTTCTCCTCATCCACTGCTGTTCTCCCAACAGTGCAAAAAGCAAAAAACACCCATCTCAACACATACTTGGAGTTGTGACCCTGTGTTATGACAATCTGCTCTGCACTTTGGAATAAACCAGGGGATAACTGCCCCAGTCTCAGCAGCACTGCCAGGAACAACAGAACCTCAGAGCCTGGGCCAGCACCTGCTATTGATAGGCACAAAAATCAAATTAAAGGGAATCCTCTCTCACACACGGCAATGTTCTAATGAGATCAAAAGAACAAGGCTAAAAACTACGATTTCCAGAGGTTAATCAAGATCAAAACCAAAGCAGCAACATCAAGAAAAGAACTGAGAAACTAAGATAGGCATTTTAAACAAGTAGCTTGGTGAAGAGAAGGCCTTTCACTCCATCAACACACAGCTGTCTTCTCTGATCTTCTCTGGGATCACCCAGGCATGGCAGAAGTGGTACAAAGGTAAGAAAAGTGACCCTGTAACTGGTAGATAAAATTCATATCTCAACATTTTTCCAGAAGTGCATCTATAGCAATGGACCATCAAATTAAAAGATTCCCCCTAAATGAGTTAAATCTCAGTCTCTAGAAAGCAAGACTTATGTCAAGTGTATTTCAACAGGGAGGGAATTATTTAACAGATTGATCATTGTCCTTTAAAAATTACTTAGAAGTTTCTAAATTGAGTTTTGACTTGATTTTACCAGATACAGTGATTGGAGTTGCCCATCAATAGGGCCAACATCAGCTGGCGTCCCTCCAAAAAGTCTCCTGAGAGTCAGGATCCTTTTCCCCTGACAGAACTGTCCTTGTCAGCTCTTCAAGGAACTGCCCAGGGAAAGAAAGTTCAGTTTCTAATCTGCTCTTCACCCCCTGCATCAACAGAGCTCAGGAACAGATGCCACTGAGTCAGTGCAGGGAACAAAACAGTTTGAGCCACAAGTTGAGCCTCGGGAGTGCAAGCACACACTTCAAAATTAACATCTTGTCTGAAACCCTTCATCCTGCACTGCTTTGCTGCTGCAAGCAGGAATGGCAGAGCCTCATCTCTTATGCAAATGACACGTGGCATTTTAAAAGTTCTGACACAGAGGCAGTAAACAAAAAGCCATCAACCACAAGACTCGTGTTTTCTCTGTGCCCACACCAAGGGTGACACAGGAGGCTCTCGGAGGCATTCAGGGAGGATCAAGCCACCAGCTCACCAAAAAACCAATTACCAACACCAACTGCTGCTTTCATTCCCTGCAAGCACCCAGAACCCCAATTATGTTAATGTCAGGAAAAAAAAAACAAACCCTTCAGCAGGTTTTTAAAGGTTTATAACAGATTCTGCAGACGGGGATAAACAAAACTTTTTAAAAGCAAAAATATCATTTTGCTAATGCCCTCTGAAATAATGCTGGCATTCTTCACAGATCCTCCCCCATGTTTGCAAAAGGCTGCCAGAGCACGGAGATACTTCCAACAAATGGCAGAGTGAGTCAGTGGGGCTGGGAGCTGTGGGCAGGAAGGAGGTGACAACGTCCACAGAGTCAGTAAAGTCTCCAACGTGATTCATGTCACAACGTGGATCCAAAACAGTGACTTGTGCTTTAGGCACAAACTGCATGGGTATTTCTGTATCCCTGCCTGGGCACTCACCAGCAAACAAGGCACTGTTACAGCAAACACAGCCCAGTGCATCCAGCAATCCACCTCCTCCTTCCTGCACAGATAAACAGCTGGGCCAGCCTGCACAAACCAGCACCAGGCCTTGCACAGGGAGGCAGAGCTTGGGCCATTTCATAGAACCACTGAATTGTAAAAAAGCTTGGGTGGGAAGAGACCTTAAAGCCGATCCAGCGCCACCCCTGCCATGGGCAGGGACACCTTCCACTGTCCCAGGCTGCTCCAAGCCCCAATGTCCAGCTGTGGTAACAGAGACTGACAGCACTCTGGATTTAATTAGCATATGCAGTTTGATAACCAAGATGCCTTGGCAAGAGCAAACATAGCTTTGAAGATTACAAGAAGATTTAACTAAGTAGAAATGTAAAGTTTGTCTGTGTGATGTTTAACCTAATGAAACCTAGCCTTCCTGAAAATGGTATATAAGCATATATAGCTCAGAGTAAAATTTGGATTCTGACCACAAATCAGTAGTCCCCATCTCTCTCTCAATCATCAATATCCAGCCTGGCCTTGGGCACTTCCAGGGATCCAGGGGCAGCCACAGCTTCTCTGGGCACCCTGTGCCAGGGCCTGCCCACCCTCTGAGCCCATATGCTGCCCTGTCACCCAAAATTGCTTTCAGAAAGTAGAACAGGTCTGTTTTTAACCTGGGAGCTCTGCAAAACTCCAGCAGCTTGACAGTGAAAAGCTGTAGATCACCATAGGCAGAGGGAAGCAGGAAAATGCCTGGATGTGACAAAATTGGCAAACCCTCCTTCACACACCAAAAGGTCTCACACCATTGTGATTAGTCACAAAAGATGGCAGCTTTAGTTCCTGTCAAACCACGTCATTTTACCTTCAATGAGTTATCCCAAAGAAAGAAAAAAAAACCAAAATTTGTGGGTGTGCTTTAGCACATTCCAGCACAGACCTGCTTCTCCAAATACAATCCCAAGCCAACACAACTCCTCAGCCAGATCAGCACTGAGTGTGGGAAGAGCTCCTCAAATACTGTGCACGTGGAAATATCAAATATGTGGCAAGCAGCAGCCCAGCCTAGCCCTGGCTCTGCTGGGAGCACCACCACAACTGCCTCATGGACTCCACAGGCAGAATTTTGGATCAGCTCTCTAAGGGGAGCCTTGGACTCCTCCTTCCCCTTCATTCCCATAAAAAAAAAATTTCTTCCCATAGAACTAATCCCAATTCACATGTTTTCTGGCTTCAGAGCTATGCTAATTCTGCTTATAAACAGATACACATTCAGTGTTTCATTAAGCAGAAAAGGGCCTGAACAAAAAGCTCAGAACTTCAGAAATCTTCTGATTTTAAATACAGAAAACAAACAAGCCACACATTTATGACTCCTATTTCTGCTGTTAACTAGGTTTGAGAAACAAAAAATGAAAGTAAGAGAGAAATTAAACAGGGATAAATACTACAATTTTGAAATGAACAGTTGCTTTAATAGCTATAACAATTACACACTCCCTGAAAAACCTGACAAAGCTTTGAAGTTAGCTCTGCTAACTCTGAGGAGGTTGGACTAGACACTTCTGGGGGGAGCCTCATCCAGACTGAATCCTCCTATGGCACTAAATTTATTCACATCCCCTGTTTTAGTGCACATTTCTGCAGTTCCTTCAGCCCTGATCTAACAGAGTGCACTGCTCTCACTGGGAGGAAAGTAACCCATGGCACAGAGGAGCACTGGGCAGGATCTGCTGGCTTGGTAATGACCTTTTCTGGGTTTATCTTTCTTTTCAAACCAACCATGATAAAAACTTTCCAGGCAGAAGGGAGTTTTCCACGTTTTCAACTTTGGAAGCCCTAAAGATTAACAAGGGATGGGAGCACGACTGTGTGTGTTTTGGAGTCTGAAAAACAGAGGCCTCTCTGAGTTCCTCAGAGAGAGATCAACAGTCTGCAGTGAGAGCTCAAAAAGTCCTAGATATCAGTGTAAAAAACAAGTCTCAAAAACAAGTCTCCGTGAAAGCTCCAAAACACAGTTTTAGACATAATAAAAATATAGTAAGAATGTTGCTTATATTTTTCAGATAGAACAGATAGACCATAAGCACAGATTATATGTAAACTTTTGCACTAAGAAACTAGAATTCTAATAGGTTTAGAAGAAATGCTTCAGGTTTGTGTTTTTAGCTCATTAGGGAATTTGTAAATAAGAATCCATGTATTGGAGTGAGAGCTCTCTTGTTCCTTCTTCCTCCACCATCATCATCATCATCACTACCACCACATGAAGAAGAGGAAAAGGAAGAACAAGAAGAAAATAACAGAAGAAGGAAAGGCCAGGGAGCATCTGCCTCAGACTCTGTACCAGCCCACAGGCTCTGCTCAGGACTCTGTCCTAGGCTGCAGCTCCAGCCTTCTTGGGGCCTTGCACCAGGAGCTGCTTCTACTTCTAATCAGGACTTTACTTCTATTTGGGACTCTATGCCAAAAGCTTTTAGCTTTTATGGAGACCCTGAGAGGCATTCCCAGTTATGGAGACACAAAAAGCTTCTCTCACAGCAAATGCCAATGTATCCCTGTTCTGTTCCCTTGGTCTGTCCGTGTTCCCTCCCTGTCCCTCAATATTTTGGTCACTCCAACCCTGTTTCCCCATGGCTCCCGTGCCCTAACTCCACCTTTGTGCCACCCCATGTCCCTTGGTAATTGGTCTCTGATGCTCCCCCTGCCCCAAACACCACTGTACTTGAACCTGGACCCTCACCACAAGCTCTGCCTTTGCCTTTTGACCCTGGACTATCCACATGCATGGCTGAAATAAATNCAAGTCTCAAAAACAAGTCTCCGTGAAAGCTCCAAAACACAGTTTTAGACATAATAAAAATATAGTAAGAATGTTGCTTATATTTTTCAGATAGAACAGATAGACCATAAGCACAGATTATATGTAAACTTTTGCACTAAGAAACTAGAATTCTAATAGGTTTAGAAGAAATGCTTCAGGTTTGTGTTTTTAGCTCATTAGGGAATTTGTAAATAAGAATCCATGTATTGGAGTGAGAGCTCTCTTGTTCCTTCTTCCTCCACCATCATCATCATCATCACTACCACCACATGAAGAAGAGGAAAAGGAAGAACAAGAAGAAAATAACAGAAGAAGGAAAGGCCAGGGAGCATCTGCCTCAGACTCTGTACCAGCCCACAGGCTCTGCTCAGGACTCTGTCCTAGGCTGCAGCTCCAGCCTTCTTGGGGCCTTGCACCAGGAGCTGCTTCTACTTCTAATCAGGACTTTACTTCTATTTGGGACTCTATGCCAAAAGCTTTTAGCTTTTATGGAGACCCTGAGAGGCATTCCCAGTTATGGAGACACAAAAAGCTTCTCTCACAGCAAATGCCAATGTATCCCTGTTCTGTTCCCTTGGTCTGTCCGTGTTCCCTCCCTGTCCCTCAATATTTTGGTCACTCCAACCCTGTTTCCCCATGGCTCCCGTGCCCTAACTCCACCTTTGTGCCACCCCATGTCCCTTGGTAATTGGTCTCTGATGCTCCCCCTGCCCCAAACACCATTGTACTTGAACCTGGACCCTCACCACAAGCTCTGCCTTTGCCTTTTGACCCTGGACTATCCACATGCATGGCTGAAATAAATAAACATCCCTGTGGAAGCCACACAAATGCCCTTCCTGCCTCTTTACCATCAACCATATTAACAGCTATCCTGGCTACAAAAGGCACCCAAACAGGGACATCTACTCCTTGAAAGCATCTGTGCTTCTGGGTTCACCCTGTGGAAAGGAGGGTGGCAAGAACTATTAATATCCAGCTACTACAAGCACGGACTTTAACACTTGGAGCTTTTTGCCTTTTGAGACTGATGCACCTCTACAAAAAACAACTTTATGGCAACTAACAACTGCTCAGCTCTTTCAAAGAAAACAAACAACCCGAAATCCCAGTTTCCCATCTGGCCAGGGCCCCTGTGCCCCTCTCACCACTCTGAGGAGGTCTCCCCAAGCCCCATTCCCCTCTCACCACTCCAGTGAGGTCTCCCCAAGCCCCATTCCCCTCTCACCACTCCAGTGAGGTCTCCCCAGGCCCCATTCCCCTCTCACCACTCCAATGAGGTCTCCCCGGCCGTACTCCCCGGTCAGGTGCTTCTTGCCGTCGTCCATGCGCAGCACGGAGCGCAGGCGGCCGTTCAGCACGATGTACGTGCAGTCAGACTTGTCACCCTGCCTGCAGGGAAAACAACCAAGCACCACCATAAGGAACATCCCTGCTCAGCAAATGTAGCTGGAGGTTTTGAGTTAGTTGGTGATTTTTTTCCCTGCCTGGATTGGAAGACACAGGGAAGTGTTTAATTGACATTTAAGGAACAAATGAGGAACAGAGCAGGAACTTCTTAAAAGGTGACTGGAAATACGTTTAATGTGTAAATGTACAGGCTGTGCACAGTTAGCTGANCAACTAACAACTGCTCAGCTCTTTCAAAGAAAACAAACAACCCGAAATCCCAGTTTCCCATCTGGCCAGGGCCCCTGTGCCCCTCTCACCACTCTGAGNGGACATCTACTCCTTGAAAGCATCTGTGCTTCTGGGTTCACCCTGTGGAAAGGAGGGTGGCAAGAACTATTAATATCCAGCTACTACAAGCACGGACTTTAACACTTGGAGCTTTTTGCCTTTTGAGACTGATGCACCTCTACAAAAAACAACTTTATGGCAACTAACAACTGCTCAGCTCTTTCAAAGAAAACAAACAACCCGAAATCCCAGTTTCCCATCTGGCCAGGGCCCCTGTGCCCCTCTCACCACTCTGAGGAGGTCTCCCCAAGCCCCATTCCCCTCTCACCGCTCCAGTGAGGTCTCCCCAAGCCCCATTCCCCTCTCACCGCTCCAGTGAGGTCTCCCCAAGCCCCATTCCCCTCTCACCGCTCCAGTGAGGTCTCCCCAAGCCCCATTCCCCTCTCACCACTCCAATGAGGTCTCCCCGGCCGTACTCCCCGGTCAGGTGCTTCTTGCCGTCGTCCATGCGCAGCACGGAGCGCAGGCGGCCGTTCAGCACGATGTACGTGCAGTCAGACTTGTCACCCTGCCTGCAGGGAAAACAACCAAGCACCACCATAAGGAACATCCCTGCTCAGCAAATGTAGCTGGAGGTTTTGAGTTAGTTGGTGATTTTTTTCCCTGCCTGGATTGGAAGACACAGGGAAGTGTTTAATTGACATTTAAGGAACAAATGAGGAACAGAGCAGGAACTTCTTAAAAGGTGACTGGAAATACGTTTAATGTGTAAATGTACAGGCTGTGCACAGTTAGCTGAGATAGGGAGTGACAGGACAAAGGGGAATGGCTTCAAACTGAAACAGAGAAGGTTTAGATGGGATATTGGGAA
This sequence comes from Rhabdornis inornatus, assembly GCA_013397075.1. Taxonomy (NCBI): domain Eukaryota; kingdom Metazoa; phylum Chordata; class Aves; order Passeriformes; family Rhabdornithidae; genus Rhabdornis; species Rhabdornis inornatus. The sequence goes on along the minus strand of VWZS01007404.1, from coordinate 170,702 downwards.
GGAATTCCTCCCTGTGAGGGTGGGCAGGCCCTGGCACAGGGTGCCCAGAGCAGCTGTGGCTGCCCCTGGATCCCTGGCAGTGTCCAAGGCCAGGTTGGACATTGGGGCTTGGAGCAGCCTGGGACAGTGGGAGGTGTCCCTGCCCATGGCAGGGGTGGCACTGGATGAGCTTTAAGGTCCTTTCCAACCCAGGCCAGTGTGGGGTTCCATGCTAGGACTGGAAGGGGATGACCAGGGTGTGAGCAGGCCCAAGGGGACACCACAGGCTCCTCAGCTGGCTACTCAGGATCTCATTCCCACTGCAAGGTCAACGTGGATGTGCAGAAGAATTCTGCAGGTCAAAGAGCAAGATCCCCAAGGAGCTCCAGATTTAGTGCACACACCTTTGTCTACCAAGAACTTTTTTGCTATATCCAGCTGGCACAATTAGGAGTGCTGCTGGGAATGCCACACTTCCAGTGGTGGAGTTAAAACAAATGCAAGGAATTCCAGAAGATTTTAACAAGATATTGACAGCTAGGAGTGTTCTGATGCACAGAGTACTCAAAAACTTCCACTGGCATTGGTGCTGCAAGTATGGTTATAAAAATTACAATTATACAGATCATGTTCTAAATTAGACTGTTATTCTCCCACCACTGCAGCAACCACATAACAGCTCAATTGCATCCTAGTACATATCCATAAAACTAAGTTTTCCCAAGGTAACTTTTACCCCTTAAACACAAAATTCCTATTTTCAATTTACTGCTGAATAAGCCTAACTGAATTACCTTTGAGTTTTGCTGTTTATTTCAGAAAGGCTGAAAACCTCTGAGCAATAGATCATCACGTTCTCAACAATGAAAAAACTACCACCAGGACATGGAACTGTGTCCTAATCAATTGTATCACTTAAAAAGCTTGCCAAGACAACAGAAAATATGAGGAATAGTATAAAATAATTTAGCAACATGTAGAAACAACAGACTGTTGCAGAAGCAATGTTGAAGGTACTGCAGAAAGAAAGTAATCTCAAAATAGGCAAACAAAGAAACTCAGTGGAATGGTTGATAAGTACAGCTTGAGGTTCTCATTTTACATATCCCCAAGGGAACACAGCTCATAAAGCAGGAAAATTTCAACAAACATCCAATTTTGTCCACATCTCACCTGTAAACAGCTCGTCCAGCCTCGACCTCCATCCAGTCCAGAGCAAAGTCAATTTGCCTGACAAAGGGGGACATTCTCTTCACAACGGTGTGGGCCACCCCCAGCACCACACTGGGCTGCTCCCGCATAATCCTGAGGAGAAAGGGAAATGTTATTGAACCTCCCCAGAGCAGGCACCACATCCCAGTGCAGCTGGGCAGCAATTCCCAGGCCACACCCCACTCCTGCCACCACCACTCTCACCAGGGACTCACTGGCAAAACACAGGGCTGCCCAGCTTCCAAGCCAGCCCAAATTAAATGGCACTCAGAGCTGGCACTGTCCTAGAAGCAGGATGCCAGTCCTGCTGTCTGGCTCAATTCCCCTCTCCCAGTGCAGGAGGATGGAGAGGAGCCATGTGAGCTCTTGTGTATGAGCCTCTTTCCTCATTTCCCCCTCACACAGGTCTCTCATGACTCAGGGAAATGTTCATCCTGTTCTCAGGATCTTCCCTCCCTGCTGTTCTGCCCATCTCAGTCTCTTGCTCGTGCTCAGTTTCCCCCACATATCACATCAGAATCTTTTTATATGTAAAGTCTGATGCGCTTAAAAATAAAACAACTGCTCTGCATTTCAATATTCCCTTTTCCCTCTTGCAAATACCACAAAGAGCTGAAATATCTTCTAATAAAGATCCCAATCTTCACACTGAATGTTTTTAGTCATGCTTAAAAGTCTCTAATAATAAAGACACCATGTAATTCAGTATGTTCCTCAAACTGAAAAACTAAGAAGGTTCTGCCAGGACAACCTCAAACTCCACACTGACTGTGAGGCCTAGCAAAAATCACTCACAGACACCCGGGAATTGCTCAGGAATGTCTAATTTCTTCTTTTTAGACTGAAGATCACTTCACCCTGTCACTGTGGGAGTGAGCACTCAAATACCTCCTGAAGCACTCCCAGGGGTGAATGGATCACACTTGTGTCAGGTTGTTCTACCTGTTAGGGCAGCTTATCTTTCCTGCTCCTGTGCAGCATCAAGAGCAGACCATTAATAAATTGTTACTTCACAAGAGAAATATCAACTCACAAAGAACAGATTCGTGTCTGCAGCCTCAGCATGAGAGGTGCACACAGAAAGATGACAGAGCTGCATTGAAACCTGCTCATGGACAAGCAGGCTGCTCCAAGCCTCAATGTCCAACCTGGACTTGGGCACTGCCAGGGATCCAGGGGCAGCCACAGCTGCTCTGGGCACCCTGTGCCAGGGCCTGCCCACCCTCCCAGGGAACAATTCCTTCCCAATATCCCATCCATCCCTGCTCTCTGGCAGTGGGAAGCCATTCCCTCTGTCCTGGCACTCCAGACCCCTGTAAATTGTCTCTCTCCATGTTTCTTGCAAGGCCCCTCAGGCTCTGCAAGGCCACAGTGAGCTCAGCCCAAAGCTTCTCCTCTCCAGGTGAACATTCCCAGCTCTCCCAGCCTGGCTCCAGCCCTGAGAGCAGCTCTGGTGCCTCCTCTGGATCTCTCCAGCAGCTCCAGCTCCTTCCTGTGCTGGTTCCAGGGCTGGGGCAGCTCTGCAGGTGGGGTCTCACCTGAGCCCAGGGGCACAGGGGCAGAATCCCCCCTCCCCTGCTGCCCACGCTGGGCTCAGCCCAGGGCAGGGGGTTCAGGGCTGGGGCAGGTCCAGCTCTCCCCCACAGCACCCCCAGGTCCCTCTCCCAGGGCTGCTCCATCTGCTCATCCCAGCCTGGGCTGATCCCAGGGGTTGTCCTGACCCAGGGGCAGCTCCAGCACTCAGCCTGGTTGGAACCTCTTGGCATTCTATTGGTGACAATGTTCTTTTTTCTTCTGCCTTCAGGCAGAGTTGGGATTGAAGCACGAGAGACAGATTTTCATGTTTGGACTCAGTTGCTTATTAATTCTTATCTATAGTACAGTGAGTGCTACAGCATTTCCAGCTAACAAGCTAAAAGCGAGAAAGTGGAGCCCTATCTTGCTCGTTACAAGGTCTTTTAAGGCCTAACTATCCAATTAAAAACTAACATCTATATTATTTATACTTTTGACGCAATGACCAAACACCTGTGACCTGCAGTGCAGTACTTTTATCCAACCAAAAACTACTACCTAAAACCAAGAAGAAGAAGGAACAAGAATGAAGAAGAGACAATTCCCAAGAACCTTCATCTTGTCCCAATCCTATTACTATGTTCTCAAACCCCAAATTCCAAACCCTCCACCATGTGATATTACACACCTCCATTCAAACTACACACCAGTGATTCCAACTCCATCACTCAAATTTGGAAGCCTTCTCCAAGGCCTGAAGTCAAAAGCAGTGTTCTCCTGGGGGCCAGTGTCAGAAAGCACAGAAAGTTCAAAACTCCCAGGCTTCTGGTTTCCAACAGGATTCTTTGCTAAGTTTTCTGCATCCATGTTCCGTTCACAAAGAAGGTGCCAGATGGGTAAGAAAATCTACTTAGGAGACCCTGTTATTTGTGCTCTCTGAGCACACATCATGTCAGCTCTGTATCCAACCTCACCCCTAAATAACAGAAGAAGAAAGGAAGGTGTGGAAGGAGCACTGTCACTCTGCTCCCTAACTGGATCACAGTTCTTGTGGACCACTGTAACCTGGCAGAATCAGAGAAAGCCCAAGCAGAGATCCACAATCCAAGACTATCAAAACAAAAGCAGACTCACCAGGAGCTCTGCACTGCCTGGATGTGGCACAGAAACTGCCCTGAAGTCTTGTAGCAATGTATCTGAACACCTTAGGCCACAGTGCGTACCAGCTGCACCAGCCAAGCCATTTTTAGTTATTCTTATCAAACACTCTGGAATTCATCAAGGCTACTGAAACACAAATTGTGTTAAACTGGGAAAGAAGAAGCAGAAAAACAGAATACCAAGACTGCAAGAACTAAGATAAAGAAGGGCACAGAAGCACTGGACTGTAACCAATCACATTTCCTGCAAGGTGTGTGCAGAGCTCATGGACAAGACAGAGGCACCCATCAAGTAATGGTGATTGTGTGAACAATAGTTTTATAATGTGTAAGTAGAGCATAATGTAAACAACAAAGTGGCTTCTGCTTAATCAGATTGGTTAGCTGTCCAGAGGTGCTGAGTTCCTGCAAAGTCTTCACATCAGGACTCTCCTTCATTAGTGCCACTGCTGCAGCAAGAGCCCTGGAGCTACCAGGGACTGTGGGACAATGCAGCACACACGGAGTGTTCCATGGATACCACTCTCCTCATCCAGAGCTTCTATGACTAATTTTGCAATAACAAAGCCTAAGATTTCAGCCAAAAGCTCTGAAGTTGAAAGGGCAGAGATCCACAGGCACATTCCATGTTGAACTCCCCACACTCATATCCTCACACTTGAATGTCTACAAGGTAAATTAAACTGAACACTAACTCTTACATTTAGAACACTTAAAAATCCAGCCAGCAAACACTATTACCAAAAAGCAGGACAGCTTTTCTCTCTTGACCCTCTTCTCTCGCCCTGATTTTTTCATGCTACCCCACCATCCCGACCAAGATACCAACAGACACATGGAAAACACCCAACCCTATCCCCCTTCTCAGCAGATTCAAAAGTTAAATAAAGCCCCTAAAAATTCCTGGATGGTTTAGCTCATTGGTTTTACTCCACTTGCTTATTTAGCCCTCAAAGTCTCTTCCCACACAGACTGTCTGCTGTCGTCAATAAAAGCCATTTACTCTTTTCCTCCCTCATAGTACGTATCTTAATGCATTCAAAATGCAAATTAACAGGCTTCTTTTATTTCCACCTGGAGCTCTCTCACGTCCCTCAGTGCCATGCAGCTTCTACAAGAGAATTAACACAGAAGGTGAGACCCACCCTTAGCAGGAGAAGACAAAAGAGGTTTTTTTCCCACCGTTAGCAGGCCAGTTTCCTTCCTCTCACGTGGGCATTTACACCCTTGCTCTTCTGTTTGGCACATGCCTGGCGCTGGGAAAATTAAAATCCAAAGTTCTGTATAGCAGAGGTTTCTGAGGGACTTTGAGGATTCTTTACTAGAAAGTTCACCAACTATAACAATAAGGGCTAAGTAGTTTCTGTGAATGCCTGGAGCCTCTGCAGATATTCTTGGGGATGTGGCTGCGATGGGATTTTCAGCTTAGCTGGCAAGACCAAATAAAAATCAAAGCTTTCCTGCTTCTCTGGCAAGTGCACATGATTAAGCCTCCAAACTGTGAAATTTACAGAAGCAGAAAATGTGAGAGAGCCACTGGTAGCACAGATCCTGAATTTATTTCCTCAGGAGATCCTGGTGACAGCTTGATTCCCATTTTCCAGGAGCTGCTGCGGGGGCACTGCACACCAGGAGCAGCAGCTCCCAAAGCACTGCAGGCACATTCCATGGAACCAGCCCTGGATCCACCACACCATCAGCTTGTGCCACCCCTTGTCCTACGTTACGATGTAAAGATGTGACCAAAAGTCTGTATTCTGTCACCATCTGTTAAACCAGGTATGGCAGTGATCCTTCTCTCTGTGGAGATATCCTCTGTTAATGGATCATCTGTTAAACCAGCTGGGGCAGTGTTCTTTATCTTTCCCACAGCCCATCCTTCCTCCAGGAGATATCTCCTGTTAATGGGCCATGGAGTCCCAGTGCATGGCTGATAAAATTCCATCATCCCATTGGGACATGCTCCACCCAGGGGGAGGAGCCAAGCATTTCCTACCTAGATAAAAACTGAGATTTGGAACACCAAAGCAGGCAGCCCTTACCCACTGGTTTCCAGAAGACAAGAGCTACCAGACCTTTCTACATGATCACCATTTCAACAAGACCACTTCACCTGGACTGCTACCACCACCCTAACTAATGAGGTGTCAGCTTGTATTCTGACTCTGTCAGTGCTTTTCTTTTGTACTACTGCATGCTTTTTTTTCCCTATTGAATTGTATTTCTGACTTGGAGTCTCTCACTGGTTTTGCTTTCAAACCAGCACACCCCTGGACTCACACTCTGCATCTACAGCCAGCCATTCACCCATGGCAGCACCACAAAAAAGGCTCCTGCCCCCAAGTTTCAGTGGGAAGGATTTCATCCAACATCCAACACTCAATTCTCCATGCTGGGCTCCTTCCATTACTGTGCTCTTTGCCTCATGACAGCCATTGACCATGTGCTTTCTGCTTCACCCTCTCATTAATTACTGAGAAAAAGCACAAAGTGTTCCAGGGCAGCAGAGAGGAAAAGAGGAAACATGTGACAGCAGAAGAAGAATTAAATTTTGGAGAATAATAGGAGTTAACAAGTTAAGACAAAAAAAATTCCTCTGAGATTCCAGGCAAAGGAAAAAGCTGAACACTGTCGAACTATGAACCTAGAATTTACATTAAAATGGCAAACAGAACTACATCCTATTTTATTAACAAGTTTTTCTTTCTCATAGAATTTAAAAAAAAAATGAACCAATAGAAGAAACCTGATGCTTTTCAAAGCCTTTCTCCAATGTCACTTTTAAATATGAGCCCAGGAGTAAGAAGTGCCATAAAGCCTGGGATCCAGGACAAATTGTGAAGATGAAATGCTGGAGTATCACAGAGCTTGTAAAATGGAGATAACAGAAAACAGACTTTAAAGGAGAAAAAGAAAGATTTGAAAAGGACCCAAAAATGATGATGAGGTGATATATTGATGGGTCTTGATCCCTGACTGCTAAGGGTTTAATGGAAACAGAAAGGTAAGCTGGAATGAACAGGAGGTAACTCAGTTCTTAAGAGAGAAAAGAAATCTCAAGAAAATGAGCTTCACTAAATGAGAGAGAATCCAGCCCTGAGTAGCAAAAAAACAAGGGAAAAAAAAAAAAGAGGAAAAGGTGGAATCTGCCTGGCTGGCTGAGACAACATAATGAAATTTGAAGTCAGAAACAAGTAGGAAAACAACAGCAGGAAAAGACAGAGAAAAAGCGGCCATTTAGAAGAAATAGCCTGGTACCACACAGAATGACACAAGTGGGAAGCATCTCTCAGAAATTAGGCCAAAGAGTTGACAACCACCTCAGAGCCTGGGAAAAACACAGCTCATCAACAAGGACCTGCTGAGCACAGCACATCCAGCTCCACAGCCACACAGCCTCCTGCCTGGGGTGGGAAAACCAAAATCCCACAAGAAGGATTCTGGGGTAGAGCTGATCAGGAATACAAACAACTACAATTATTTAGAAAGCAGGAAGTAGGCAGAGATGGACATCATAATAAAAACACAACAACCTCCCAAAAGTCCTCCATGTAACTCAGGAGTCATGGCACATTCCAGAAGCTGGAAAATGAGATTATGAAAGGAAATTGTGCATTAGTTCACACACAAATTATGTGTGTGAACTAATTCTAACTCTAAATTACAGGATCACAGAATAAATCAAGCACATTAATCATTATTATTGGCAACAAGGCTAACCACAGTCTTCATATTGGATTTCTAATTACCCTCTAAGCATTAAGTCCCAAGTCAGGTGCTACTTCCAAGGTCCAGGAAGGAATTTGTCTTGCACAGGGGAATTAGTCTTTAACCTGTTCTATTAGTGAGCATTAAAAACCCACCATTACACCCAGACCAATCATTCACAACATACCCAGCTCCCTGGCTCTGTCTGGGAGCAGAACTGGGGAGGTTTTCCAGCAAAAAGGAAAAATGAATCCAAGAGAAAAGGCCTGGCAAAGCAGCAATTAACCCAGTAAACTGCAGACTCTGGGCAGACCTTCTTATTTGGATTATAAAGTATTTGAATCTTGGGCCATAATTCCTACCCCCTTGGGTTAAGTGCTCTACAGGCCTTGAACAAAGATGGCACCATTTAATATTCCCATGTTCCCTGAACTGCTTCTTGTTGGAGTCAAAGCACCTCATAGAGGGACCACAGCTCACTCATGCACCTAAACCTACCCCATGAAGTGCAAGGTTTGCTGTGGGATGCACCTGCAGCAGCACAGACATCCAACACTGGGATTTAAAATCATGGAATCATTACAGCTGGAAAAGACCTCCAAGAGCATCAAGCCCAAGCTTTAATTGAATATCCCCAGGCCCTCTAAACCATATCACAAAGTGTCACATCTTAGGTCTTCACACATTTTCTGAACACCTCCAGGGATGGTGACACCACCACTGCCTGAGCAGCCTGTTCAGATGTCTGACCACCCTTCCAGTGAAGAAATTTTCCCTAAAATCCAACCTGAACCTGCCCTGGCCATTCCCTCTCCTCCTGTCCCTGTTCCCTGGAACAGAGCCTGACCCTGGCTGTCCCCTCCTGTCAGTGAGTTGTGCAGAGCCAGAAGGGCCCCCACTGAGCCTCCTTTTCTCCAGGCTGAGCCCCTTTCCCAGCTCTGTTCCCTTCCTTGGCTCCAGTCCTCAGTGTCTTTCTTACACTGAGGGGACCAAAATTAAACCCAGGATTTGATGAGCAACCCCCCACCAGCACCCAGCACAGTGGGATGGTCACTACCTGGTCCTTTGTTCAAAAGAATCATAAAAAAATTCTAAAAAATACTTTAAAAACCCCAGATCCATGTATGTTTGAATGGCAGAACTCACTCATAGAAATGGGACTTGGAGATGGAGAGGAAGCTGCAGTCTCTGTTGGCCTTGATGGTAAAGATCAGTGGCTCCCCAGTGAGGACAGCGAGCTGGCCCACGAGCTCCCCAGGGTGGGTGATGAACAGGCAGGTGTCCTCCTCTGAGTCAATCTTCCTCTGGTACACGTGGAGCATCCCCGAGACCACAAAGCAAACATTGACATCCTGGAGCAAATGGAAAAAAAAAAAAAAAAAAGAAGCTCAATAAAAATCCCCCAAGATTTTAAAAGCAATTATCCCAGTGACAGCACTATCATGACCCATCTGCTTCCCAGAAAGCTCCCCTATAGCTTTTAAACAATTAGGTGGTAAAATAAGACACAATAGTGAATTATTAAAAGCAGGTTATGAATATTTGAAACTAAGCAGGCACAATATTGAAAAACGGGTTCCTCTTTGGGTGGTTATGAAAAATGAAGCTGCATCTTTGAGATACCAAGAAATAACAACAGATTAGGAGAGGAGGAGATAATGGGGAATCACAACTGCAGGATGAGTGGCATGGCAGGTCAGCAGAGCAGAACCCAGCACTGCAACTGGAGCTGCCCATCATCTGCTTTGCTTAAGCTCCTCTATTTACACAGGATTATTATAAATGAAGCTTGTTATATCCCAAACACACTTTGCTATAAACAATGCTGCATTGGTTTTGTATGAGGGCTTTACTGCAACTGAGTGGCATCACAAAAGCCCAAAGTGCAGGGTGTGAGAAAAGGCTTCCCAGTCCCCAGAGCTGCTGAGGAAGGATGAAGGTGGGACACCCCACACCCTCCCACGAGGTCCATCAGAGCTGACAACACCCAGGCACCAGAGCTCCACTCTGGCTCCACCAGTCCTGTGTGCAGGAAGGCCCAGAGCTGGGGGAGTTTCACCTCCAGAAGAGATGGTTTGGGAGGGGACAGGAGGGAATGTTTTATTTGCCATCTGTGTGTATAAACACAGACTGAGCCAGACTCACCTGATCTCCCTGTCTGGACAGCACAGTGCCAGCAGTGACCTGATGCAGTGTCACTTTGCCGTTCAGCAAGGCAGGATTCTGGAGAAGAAAGGGGTGGGAGGTACAATTTACTGCTCTCTGCACAGGCAAAGGTTCCAGAATGTGAGGAAGCACCCAAATAAAGCAAGTAAGAATAACAGTTACGACCATGTTGCAAGTACTTGAATCTCTTTAAAATATGGCACCTATTTTTACATTTTTCTGTGCACCAGACATTTCTTCCAGAAGAGAAAAAAAGGTTTGAAACATTTTAATTGAACACACTTGGATCCTTAAGGCTTTTCTATTTATCAATTTTTCCCCCAGACTCTTTAAGGGGTCTATAATGAAAAGAGAAGTGTATCAGCTGGCATGAAAACCATGAAACATGAAGTTACTTTGAAAGGAAGGTGAACCTAGAGGAGACTCTCTACACCATGGAGTAACTGGCCAAGACGATCCAACACTGGATTTGTCCCAGCCCAGCCCTGTGCTCAGCTGTGCTGTACCTGCAGAGCAGATTTTCATACACACTGTACAACAAAAGCTTCCCCAAACTCAAACTCCTGTGATCAGGCAGAGAAAAGCGGGAATTTCACTCCCAACTGAAAAGCACACGGGAGGAAAGGGTCTTCCCAAAAGCCATCATCAGTTTGGACCCCAATCCCTTGCAATGCCAAGGAGCTGAGACTAAAAATTCCTTTGATCCAAACACTGCTTTCACCACCATAACCCTGAGTGCATAACAGACACACAAACAGGCTTGGAGAGACTTTTCTTTCCATCTCAAAGAACTGCCCACACAATGTGGGGTCCTGTGTGCAGTCAGGATGGAACCCCAATGCTTCAGGCCACCTTTGCTTTGGCATAACTTCCACCCAAACCAGCAAATCACAGAGTAACAGACTGGTTTGGTTTCAAAGGGACCTTAAGGCTCATCTAGTCCAGGCAGGGACACCTCCCACTGTCCCAATGTCCAGCCTGGCCTTGGGCACTGCCAGGGATCCAGGGACAGCCACAGCTGCTCTGGGCACCCTGTGCCAGGGCCTCCCCACGCTTCAAATAAAGAATTTCTTCCTAATATCTAATGTCAGCCTGCCCTCCTTCAGCTTAAGGCCATTCCTTCCTGTCCTGTCACTCCATGCCCACAGTCCCTCTCCAGCCTTGTTATAAATCTTCAGAAGTTCAATATTTTATCACCACCCCTGAATGGGCTGGGGCAGAAAACAAGGCTCAGTGAGGAGTTCACATTTTGGCTGAGGAGAGGCAGCACAGTCCTGGCTCTCACAGCTTCCCTGAGTATTTGGCTGTGCCCAGGCTCTGCCTCAGAGGCAGAAGCACTGAAAGCTGCACTCACAAGAAGAACCAATTGAGCACAAGAGCAGAGCAAAATGTGACCCCAGTCATCAACTCCATTCCAGCAGAAACCAGCACAGCAGAGATGTAAACACTTCACCAGTGTAATTGTTCTGCCAGGCTGGAATTCTTCCATTCTGGGTTGAAAAAAAATAGTGCAAGTGAAATAATCACAACTATTTTTTACACCTACTGCTGATAAAAAGAACATATTTTCATCAAAAATAGTTTTATTAAAGCCAATCTGTTTCATGGGAACATATCCAATGCAGAGAACCTGACAAGCACCTGTCAAAATATTTCAGTTCAGCAATAGCAACTCAACTAATTTCTATAATGTTTATTCTATATTTAGACATTTATGGTTGTATAGTATTATCTATTCTTAAAGCCAAAGTTGTAACTCTGAAAGTACCTCCCAGTAGGGGAATTCAGGCTCCCCCATGAGTTCTACTTATCAGGAGCATTTTCAGGCTGCATCAGCTTGAAAAAAAATTGCTGCAAAGATTTTCTTCATGTCTGAGACTGCTTAAGTAGTGGGATAGATTGTATTCAGAGCTGTGAAAGCCTCAGCATTGGAGATCTTTAAGAAGAGCTTAGCCAAAAACCTGCCAGAAATGACTTAGCAATATCTGATTCTGCCTCAGGCATGGAAGGGACAGAGTGACCTCCAAGCAGACCTTGGTATCCTACTTGGCTGTGCTATTACTGCCCCATTAAGCAATAAAAGAGCTGACAAATAAAATCCATTCTGTCTCTATCAAATGGGTGAGACAGCAAACCCAGACTGAGCATTGCACAGCTACGGGGTTTAGGCCAAAACCCAGACTGAGCACTGCACAGCTACGGGGTTTAGGCCAAAACCCAGACTGAGCACTGCACAGCTACGGGGTTTAGGCCAAAACCCAAATGGAGCATTGCACAGCTACGGGGTTTAGGCTAAAACCCAAATGGAGCATTGCACAGCTACGGGGTTTAGGCTAAAAACCTGCACTGATCCCCCCAGCCACTAACATTTAGGGAAAATAAGTCATTACCCCAAAAAGCTCCATTTCCCAGCAATTTTCTTTGCAGGACTGTATCAAATGATTACAGCAGGAAACTCAACAAATTTGGGTACAATAGCAAACAGAAGAAGCAACAGAGGTTATTTCTGGGCAAAAAATTAGCAGGGGTTTACAGTACAGAAGTAAAAACACAAACCAATTATAACAATTGCAATAAAGCAATAGTTAACTGGGACAAATAATATTTTTGCTGAAGGAAATTCCCTTGTAGCTCACAAAGAAGAGATGCCCTGCAACACTACTTAACCCTGCCCACTGTAACTGCAGATAAAGCTGAAAACACACAGAAACTGTATGGATTGAAAACCATTCACAACAGAGATCCAAGGAATTCAAGTTACTTAAAAGCCAAAAAAGAAGAAAATTTTAATTCTGAAGTCAGATTCCTAAAGGCTACTTGAAATAATGCCTCTCTCCTAGAGACATTTGCCCCCTCTCTGTCACATGAAAAAAAAAAAAGCAACCAACCAAAAAACCCCAAACCTACCCTCTGTCATCAGAACATCTCAATTTTATTCACGCTGACTGGCTGCTCTAAAAATGAAAACTTAAATTGTTTCCATCCAGCTAAGATCTCTTTTTTTTTTAAGATAAGAGCTTACAAGAATTCACTTTCTTTCATGTAAGCAGCATTAAACACAAATACTTTGCACACAGTAAGATTCTTCTTGCATTGCCTATAGAGGAATCAACTTTTTCTATTCCTACATGGAAAAAAACTGAGCTTTCAATAATATTTCTGGCATTTGGCCACATCCCACCAGATTCTAATTTGCTTATGAAAAACTAAGGTGCATGAAAATCCTACTTTATTTTATCATTATTTAGATCTTCATATTACAAACTCTGCCTATTAGGTGCTGCAGTTTGAGGACACTGTTGAAATCAACTTTATCTCTAAACTGCTACTTGGTAATTACTGAGAAATTTATTCTAGACTAAAAGAAAAGTGCTGGAATCAGGAGCATCCATAATCTTGGAATTTTTGCTTATGATCTGATAGCTAGATCAAGAACAGAATAGACAAAAGTCCTACTTTAATCCTTCTACAACAAGAATTTATTTTAAAATAGTCTGTAGCCTTTCAAGAGGGCATAAATGCCTGAAAAAGCCTGAAAATTAAAATAATGAGACAGGCAAGGCTCCTGCAGACTAAGAGACCTCAGATCAGAGATAATGTGGAACAGGCACCCTGAGCCTCACAATGGGGAACTGAAAGACCCTGACAGGGATTTTGAAGCTGCAAGGGGAATAATTTTGGAAGTCAGAAGGGAATGCTAAAATCTAGAAGTAAAATCTTTTAAATTCTAGCAAATGTTGTTTGGTGTCAGCTCTGAAGGCAGGGAGGAGGTGCAGCAGCTGTGCCCAGCCTATGGCAGCAGCAGCAGACTGGAATCATTGCAGAACAGGCTGGAGTCTGTGATTGACTGAGACAGATGCAGAGCTTTCCCAAATTGTCTGATTATCCACATGAACAGACACACCTCCGTAATGAAATGCATCTGGAATGACTGGAATGATGAAAACAATCATTTTAAATCCTTCTTACAACACCAAGGGGCTCAGCAGGGGCTGAACTCAGCAGGGATCAGGCACAGCCCCTGCCACAGGCACAGGACCCAACTGGGAGACGCTGTCAGTGCCCCTAGGCAAGTCCAGGGACACAATTCCAAACCCAAACAACTCCCTGGGATGCAGTGCCACCAGGATTCATGAATTCAGCAATCACCTGAACCTTTAGGTAACTCCCCACACTCAGTGAGAGCACAGAATGAGGTGGCAGGAATTGCACACGTGCTGCTTGCAGGGCTGACTCTGCTCACACAGACAGGGAGGATTCATGCACTGCATTCCAGCCTGGTCTGTAGAAATGGCAGAATAATTCAAATTTATTTCAGCCCTTCTAATGACTTAACAGGCTCTTGAATAAAACATACAGCCCATCTCCAGCATACTGAGGAGACAAACCCACTTTTCAGTTCCTGGCAGAATGAGATGAAAAGCAGAAGCAAAGCCAGTTCCCCTTGCAATAACTCACATCAAGTTTCATCAGGGATGAGAGGTCTTTCTTTGCTGCTTCCACGATGGCATCAATGTGTTTGCTGTTACAGGAGTCCTGCACAGCACTGTAATGGAAAACTGCTGAAGGAGTTTCTGTCACTGTCACAGTCTTCTTCAAAATCGACTGCAAAGAGAAGAAACACATCAAAGATCAGTTTAGACATCAAAATTGGCACCTACCTGGCCAAAATTTGCCTTTATCGTCTTCATTCTCTACCCACCACAACTGGTGGTCTGCAAAAAAAGAAATCTAGGTTTCCAAAAAAGCAACAGCTTGCTAACTTCATTATCCCTGTATTTTTCTGCACAGCCTGACACTCAAATCAAACAAAGTTACTCATCACAGCTTGTGAAAGGGAAGGAATAAGAGACTTCAGAAACTGGGCTGTTGCCAGCATGACGGAACTAAAACTTTATCAACTCTGTACACAAAGATGGAGGAAAAGAGAAAATGTCTGTCAAGGTCACAGTGAGCAACAGCTTCATTCCAGATTTTAAGCTGCAGTTTTATAATTCAAGAGTGGTTTTGTGCTCTTGATTTCCAGGTCAGTATTTGCAAAAAGCAGATCACAAAAATAAAAACAGATTTATAAATAACAACCAGAAACCTACAGCCAATACAAATTTTTAATTCCTTGCTGTAAAGTACTTCTCACAAATAAAGCATGGTCTAACAAATCCAAATAACCCATTCCATGAATCAGGGCAAGAAAATATGTTCTTTCATAGTTCAGTTCTTTCAGTTGCAGCAGTGGTTTCCCATTGCTCACTAAGGGAATCTCCACAGAACTTCAAGATGTGCATTAAAATGACTTGACAGCCACTAAAATCTATGGAAACACCCTTAAGTTAAAAAACAATAATACAAAAACACTCAAGGCCAGGTTGGATGGCACAGGAGTCCCAGGCATGGCAGGGGGATTGGACCAGCTGGGCTTCAAAGGTCCCTTCCAACCCAAAGCATTTCGGGATTCTGTAAATCCAAATATCCCAAATCATACAGAGCTGCAAGGGCAGGGTTTCAAAGGGAGGGAGAACACACTGAAATGGCTCCAAGCAGAATGAGGCTGGGAAGCCAGGGCAGGGCAGGAGCAGCAGCCCGGGAAGGGAAGGAAGGCAGGGCAGGAGCTGCAGCCCGGGAAGGGAAGCCAGGGCAGGGCAGGAGCTGCAGCCCGGGAAGGGAAGCCAGGGCA
>VWZS01007404.1:108264-155242 GCA_013397075.1 Rhabdornis inornatus | reverse complement strand
AGGGCAGGGCAGGAGCTGCAGCCCGGGAAGGGAAGGAAGCAAGGGCAGGGCAGGAGCTGCAGCCCGGGAAGGGAAGGGAAGGAAGCAAGGGCAGGGCAGGAGCTGCAGCCCGGGAAGGGAAGGAAGCAAGGGCAGGGCAGGAGCTGCAGCCCGGGAAGGGAAGGAAGCAAGGGCAGGGCAGGAGCAGCAGCCTGGGAAGGGAAGGAAGCCAGGGCAGGAGCAGCAGCCCGGGAAGGGAAGGAAGCCAGGGCAGGAGCAGCAGAGCAGACCCACCTTGGCCACGGCAGGGCTGCTGGCACCGTCCTCAGGGGTGAGCTGCACCCTGGCCCTCTCGTAGGCCATGTCCATGTCAGACTTGGCCCCACTGGAATTGTCTGCAAGAACATAAAAATCCTGCTTTGAGCACCTCCTGCACTGCAGTTTCTCAGAAACAGCAGGTAACACAGCAAGTGGGGCAACTTTAGCAAGTGGCACCTTCACGTCCCCATTATTTCCCAGTTCCTTTTGACCTAGAACTTTAAATCTTCCCATCTGAACTCGAGTGTACAACATGTCCCAGAATTCCCACATCCACTCTTGTACAGTCATTATTTGAAGGTTTTTCGTGGGGTTTTTTGTCTGCTGAGAATTGGCAGAACACTGCAGAGAGTGAACTCCTGATAACTTAAGACTTTCAGGTGTTTTTCATGGCTTTCTGCAAAACTGCCTGAAGTGTTGCTGCTGATGGTTCATATCAGCTGCTGCATCTTTTATTTTCCATACTCTACAAATTTTTGAAATCCTTCATAGGATTAACATTAAGTTTTGGGGCCAGTTTCCTCATTTGTGAGAGCAGCTCAGCCTCTGAGCTCATCTGCTGCTCCTTCTAGATGCTGATGGGTTTGTAGAAAAGGTGGAATCTGCTGAAGAAATATTATTTCTTTTAAAAGCCTTTTTGGAAAAATTAAGCATATTTTCTACTCAGTTCCACATCCTTGGAAGTCACAGCCTGAAGATTTACAGGTGAGTTTAAAAATCATGCAGAAATGGCAATTTCCTTTAACAAATAAATCTATAAGAATTTCTATCTTACTTCTATGCCTAACATAGCTCCAAAATAGACTATTCAGAAAAGTTTACATTTTCTTCGTTATACCTGTTGCCTTCAGTCACTACATCGTTCTTACACTTTTCTTTTATAAATACAAATTGCTACTCAGGAATAAGCTGGGCCCTTAGGAAAAGCAACTGTCTTTCCTGACTGGTGAATTCTACCACCCAATAAATTCAAATCTTTAATTCTGAATTCTTTCCCCACCTGTCCCTCCCAAAAGACACACACCTGAATTTGCCCAGGATTGCCCCAAGCTTTGGGAAGTTGGCTTTTGGAACCAACATCGACACCCTTGTGATCTATGATCATGTGACAATACTATCCTACCACAAAGGGCTGTCCATAAATTTAATTTCAAAAACACAATTTTTATTTCTGAAGGGACTTGACTCCTATCTCCCACCCCACCTAGGCCAAGGGAAGAATCCCACTGCCACAAATATTCAGATCTACCTCAGAGTACCCTTCCCATGTCATCTTGAGGAAATGGCATTGAGGAAATGGCCAGGGGAGGTTTAGGTTGGATATTAGGAAACATCTTTTCATGGAAAGGGCTGTAAAATACTGGCACAGGCACCTAGGGCAGGGGTGGAGTCACCACCCCTGGAAGTGCTCAAAGGACATGTGGGGGTGGCACTTGGGGACATGGTTTAGTGGTGAACACGGGGGTAGTGCTGGTCTGACAGCTGGACTTGAACATCTTAAAGGTCTTTGCCAACCTTAACCATAATTCTGTGATCTACAAATATAAATAAATCCTTGCACATTTCAAACCTGCCACTGGGATCATAATGAAGTTATTCAATGATCAGCCTCCAAACAAGAAACTAAACAAGTTGACCATCATCAGAACTTACAAGCCATAAAACAAAACTTAAAAATAAATAGTAATGCTGTTGATGCTATGAACTGAATTTCCTACCCACTGCAACATTCAAGACCCTAAATCAGCTATAAAACTGGGATGGTAGAAAGAGCAGCTCCATATGAGCTGTTCTGACTCCCTGTTAATCTCCCTGCCCCCCAAATCCCAGGGTCAGACCCCTGAGCCCCAACACACCAAGTTTCCATCTGAAACTTTCACATTTTCCATCTGAACACTCAGCTTCAACCCAAACGTTGATTTTGGCCCTGCAGGCAGGGAAAGCATCTCCTAGCCAGCCCTGCACCTTAAAACCCGTGCAGAGGAGAAGGAGGAGGCATTCTAAGAATGAAAGCTGCTCTACTGGACTGCTACTGAGAGCAGGAGCCCTGCCCTGAGCCGTGGTGCCCACCCAGTGATTACTGGCAGTGCCTGGCTGCTCCAAGGGATGAGCTGCACGTGGGGCCACTGAGTCAGCAGAGGGATGGATCCTGTGTGAGGAGCTCATGGTGTCCCACACACTGCTGGGATGGGGATGGAACAATCCCATTCCATCCCCTGCACAAACAATGACAACAGCCACAGTCCCTGGCAGCATTCCCAGCCTCTTCCTGCCAAGTTCTGCCAGTGCCACGTGTGCCACACGTCAGGGTTTGGGGGAACAGCAGCTCCTCCAACTCTTGGGGGAAAAAAAACCAAAACAATAAAAGACTGCTCCTGTTCAACCTTAAAACAGAGTTAGGAAGACTTACTTCCAGGGACAATGAAGGGGTGAAGTTGTTACGTCCAAAAGGCGCTGCTGTTTTATTTCTGCTTTCTAACTCCTCTGTCCCCCAGCCCAGATGCTTCAATGAATTAATTCCATCTTTCTCCACAGAAAGCTAGCACACTTATAAAGCAGAGTAGCCTGAGCTGGCAGAAGCCCATTCCCTCATTTACACAACTGCTATGTTTCAAGTTAGACAACTACACAAAAAAAACGGAAGAACAAATTACAGCCAGCCCCAGGAGCAACTGAGGCAGAAGTGTTTTCTCCCAAAGCAATTTTTAGAAATGCTTATTAATTCTAACAACAAGCAAATCAAGGAGATGTTGGGATAACAGCACTTGTATGACTCTAACAGCTTTCTCCTCTCTGAATTAATAATAAACATGATCAATATTCCATGGAGTCTGAACACACAGTAAACAGTGGAATAGAATCTGAAGCAAGATCTTGATCTTTTCATTACAGACATCAAGACACTTTCTGTGCAAGCTAAACAGTGAGAAGAAATCAGCTGTTAACTGAGGCAAATCATAATTACCCAAATAGATACGCTCCTTCTGCCAATAAAAATTAATTTTCTCTCTCTGCTAAGCTCTGTGTACCCTGGCATAACTTTTATGACACATAAAAGGAGAAAGGAAGGACAAATGGACATATCCACTGAGAAGTTTGCAGGGATCCTTCCATATTAAAGCTCCTAAGAACACACAAGGACTGTCCCTGAGAATGTCACAGGGCTGCACAGGCAGAGCTCACTGAACTGCCTCCTTTACCTGGGGGAAGGGGCTGTGTTCAGGCTGTGTTCAGTCAGTACTTTCTCTTAATTTGTCCCCCTGGCTTAGAAAGATGATCTACTGATCCTAGACAAAATCCTATTTCTCCATCACATCCACCCCTCTGGACAGGAACGTGGAAACCATGAAAAAACTCTAAGTGGGACTCCTTAACACTTGCCCAGCAGGAACTGAGGAAGAAACAAATCAGCCCTCCAGTGTTAAAACCGAAGGAACTCCCCATTGCTCTCCTCTGCGCACACCAGCAACTTCATGTGGCAGCAACAAGTGACACAAACCTTACCCTGGGGAAAGCTCTCAGGGCTGAGGGCTCCCTCAGCCTGGCTGCCTCCTTGTCTCCAAGCTCTTCAACCCCTCACAGCATGTTCCTTTCTCCAAAGTCACTTAATACCCATGGCGAGCAATAAAAACATCTTCTAAAGTACTTTATTCCACTGATGAAACATTTCTCTATTAAGTACCTGAGCATGACCTTGGGATTCCCTCGCAGTGGTTAATTTATCACTCATCTAACAGAGACACATGCCTGTGTTCTGTGATTCCCACAAGAACTGCAGTTTCTCCACGCTGGAACACAAAGCTGCCCTAAACACCAGGCCCAGAGGAAAATGTCTACAGTGGAGAAACTAAAGTTCCCCAAAATGATACTGCAGCATCAAACCAGCTGAGCCTCATAAATGTCTCCTCAGAGCACCCCATGATCCATCACCTTTATTATCCACTCTAAAGAACATTCCTCTAAAAGCAGCAAAGCCATCTAATGTGCTTTTTGGGACAATCAGCCAAGCAAGAAACATGTGTCATCTATGTGAAAGATGATGGCCTATCATCATAATTCAGTTTGTTTCAGTGATATCAATTAATAAAGCTCTTCATTTGCAGGTCTTGGAAGCCAAATGATGGTCCCCATTGCTGATAATGACAGCAAGGGAATGCTCTGTGGGATAACAGTCCATTTGTTACTCAATAATTTTTTGACCAATGAGTTAGGAAGCAGCACCACTGCAAGATGATTATCTACCATGAACAGGACTGCAAGATGATTATCCACCATAAACGGGAAAATTATCTAACCCAGCACTCCAGAGATCATGTGTTTCTCTCATGATTAGAAAAATTACATATTTCCCACAATTTTGCCAAGCACTACTTACTAGAAACCTCTGTAGACCCTGCATAGGGAGGTGATGAAAGGCTTCGTCTAAAAACATGCTCAGAGTTTTCTGCACCAGAAATCCTCAACATATCTGAAATTGAAAAACAAATGTTGTAAACACAAGGTATCCCCTAATAAAGTAAGTTTTGCTAACAACAAGAACCTTGAACTACCCACTATTACAGGCTGACTTAAAGATTCTGAAACACTGACATTAAGTATTGTTTAAACCTTTTTCCTGGTTTTAATTATTTTTTAATCCATCTGCAGAGGCAAAATTCAACTCCATCTATTTTCCTGGCTTTACCTTCAGTACTGAGTCTTTAGGCTGAAAAGACACATATCCAGCAATTCTTCTGCTGATGTCTAGAGTGCTGAATTTTCCCAAATCCCTCTCTGCATTCAATATGAGGAATCACTTATTTCTCCCCTTTCCTTCATTCCTCAGTATCATTAAGAACACAGTAATATTTCCCCATTGAAGCTAAGGACTATCCAAAGGCTTCAATTAGAAATCAATCTAAGCCAATCCTTAACTACTCTGATAAAATAAAACCCCTCTGATCAATACCACCAATATCAACAGTGGAACAAATGCAGTGAAAGGACACAGGGGAGTGGCCTCAAGCTGAAGGAGGGCAGGGTTAGGCTGGATTTGGGGAGGAAATTCTTTATTATTAAGGGCAGAGAGGCCCCGGCACAGGGTGCCCAGAGCAGCTGTGGCTGCCCCTGGATCCCTGGCAGTGTCCAAGGCCAGGTTGGACATTGGGGCTTGGAGCAGCCTGGGACAGTGGGAGGTGTCCCTGCCATGGCAGGGGTGGCACTGGATGAGCTTTAAGATCCCTCCCAGCCCAAACCAGTCTGGGATTCTGTGAGTGGTACAAAAATTAAAGAAGATCCCAGAGGACAATTCATCCATGTTTCTAGAAGCATTACCCATTTCCAGTGCTTCTCCAGACTTTTCAAACTTCTCTCCACGATCCTCCTCCAAAGCACTGGGCATTTGTCTCTTCCCTGCCTTGCTGGTGCTGCCTCCTGTGGAGATGCTGCTCAGGGAGATCAGTGGGATTGCCGGGCCCTGCTGGAGCAGCAAGGGGACAAGCAAACATCAACCACCCCTCTCACGTGTGCCACACCCTGGAGCCTGCACAGACCCCCAGCACTGCTCAGGTTGTGCTGATCAGCCCTAGATCCCCAAGGGTGGCTTGCCCTGAGATCTGCAGCTCCCTCAATGCATCCCAGCAAGGCCTGGGGAGTCCCACCTTGACACCTGGAGCATTTTCTGACCCTCTGCCACCACGGGTGCAGCAATTTTCCCACTGCTCCAGGCAGAGGTGACATCATTAGCAAACATCAGAACTTCTGTAGCACCGAGCAGAGCACACACATCACTCTGGAATGATGCACTGGGGAGGGTGAAGCCTCTCCACCAATTCCCCAGGCATCAGCCTAGGCTGGGTTTTATGGGCTGGTTAGACAAGTGCCTCAGTCCTCAAGCACTGTCATTACGAAATTAATATGTAGAATTTGTTTTATGACCTTCTGGAAGAAGGAAATCTCTGTGCCCTGTCAGGAGAGCTGAGGGCCCACCTCCCAAACTTACACAGCTGAAGAGCTCCGTGGTCAGCCCCAGGTAGTTGTGCAAGGCCAGGAATGTCACCCTCTGCAGCCTCACCATGATGATCTGCAAACAGGGAACAAAGAAGCAATAGCACTGGATTCAGCATTCTCCCACACTCATTCTGGCATTTAGAGACAATCATGCACCAGAGTACCTGAAAGCATTCTATAAAATACAGACTGTACCCTAAGCTGAAATTCCTTTTTAGCAGCTGATAAATTGAGACAGAGATAGATTCAAATGATTTACCAATGACTTCACAATCATTTGATGGCACGAGAATCCAAAGTCTTACTCCCAAACACCAAATGCTTTTTGTTTTCTATAAACACCAATAATAAAAATGCCTTGAAATAGAAGTATTTGCTTCCAATCTCCCCATAGAGAGCCTGTCCCACAAGCACTTAAACCTAACACTGGAATCAGTGGCACCTTCCTCTGCCCTGCCAGCTAATTCCCACTCCTGAGCCATCCTCTCTTTTGTATCAGCTCTCACAGAGCAAATTAATTTGGTGTTAATGATCTGTTCTCCTTCAACCAGCAGTACGAGGAGGTTCATGTGTTGCCCATAAATCATCCAGAGACCAGAACAGTTTGCAAGGACAAACAGATTCAGAAGTGATAGCAAAGCAAAAGGCTGGCCCAGAGCCACTCATGGGGTCACCCTGTGGCTGCTACACCTGTGGGACAAGGCACTACCCCTGGAAATCCTTAATCCTGACCCCTGCACCACCTCTCACCTGCAGGAGATGCTCACTTGAGAGCTGACTGAGCCCCTGCAAAGCAAGAAGGTGAACACAGAACTGACACAAAGCACAGCTCTTCCCTCAGGTGCTGACAGAGGCTTCTAAAGTGAAAATTCATACATCAGTCTGAATTTTGTGACTCTTACAAAGCATCAGCCCTCACCAAACAGCTGCTGAGGGTCCAGCAGTCCTGTCTGAGGACATGTGACAGTCTGTTCATGACCCTCAGCCATTCTGGAGCCCTCCTGGTGCACACCAAGCTGCAGAGCCCACACCAGCACCTTTCTACTCCCCAAGGACCAACAAATTCACAGAGTAGGTCTGGCTGATTGATGAGGGTACCACAGGCAGAAACTCAATTAATGGAGATACGTAGATACATAAATTAATTTTGCTTGTTTGGGATAATGCTGGATTATCAACAGCCAGGACAACAGCAGAACAAGTCCAAATCTTGATAAGCTGTGCTGAGCAGTTCTGTACCTACCAAAGGATGGATGATGAGCTTGCTGAGCCTCTAAATATCCTCCTGTAACCTGGAAATGAGAGTGGCTCTCCCTTCCCCCGCAGCTCTACCTACCTGCACCACTCTCACAAGGGTTTCAGGGTATTTCTGGAACACATCCTGGAAGGCACTGGCTGGAAGCCTCAGAATTGTGGATGGAGTGGCTGCTCGGGCTGAGACAGTTTTATAGGGAGCAGGGTGACCCTGAGAGTAAATTCAGAAACACAGGGTTAATCCATCAATTATCCAATCCAATTCTTCCCAAATTCCTGCTTTGCTGTTGTCTGTGTCTGACAGACACAGTCTGACCACAAAAAGCCTTGAGCTGGTGTTCCATGACCACAGGGGGTGTAATGAGGGTGAATTCACACCTGCATTAGAGAAAGGGGCAGGGAAATAAGAGCTCCAGGGAGTTGGATCAGGTTGAAGGAAGTGCCAGGCCCAGCTCTGACATGGTTTTATTACAGAGCCAGCCTTCAGAAGCATTTGAAATCCCAGCTAGTCAAGGCTGCAGAGAAAAGAGGGTTTGTTGATTTTATTATCTGTACTGACAACCAAGCTATTTGCTGCAAAAACAACCCCAGACTCACACAACCAGTGAAAAACAAAATGTACCAAAATTGTACAGTAATTACAGACATAATGGAGGAAGACAAAAAACAGGCAGACTTCTTGTGTTTCAAGATATATATACATATTTTTTCATATCTATAGATATGAAATATTCCATGTGACAAAGCCAAACAGCTTCTCTTTACTGGAGACAAAGTGGGTCTAGACCATCCTGCTCGAAGGACAGATGGAGAACTAACAAACAAATGAAAAGTGGGTAGAATACAGAGATTTTTTTTCACACTGGAAGGCAAGCCTCTGGGTTTGGATTTTCCCCCTTAAATGAGAATAGATTGTAACAAAAATCTACTGTCAAACACTTGGATTAAAAAAAACAGACAGACAATGCCCCTTTTACCCAC
This sequence comes from Rhabdornis inornatus, assembly GCA_013397075.1. Classification (NCBI taxonomy): domain Eukaryota; kingdom Metazoa; phylum Chordata; class Aves; order Passeriformes; family Rhabdornithidae; genus Rhabdornis; species Rhabdornis inornatus. The sequence continues at coordinate 146,722 of VWZS01007404.1, read as the reverse complement.
TCAATAAATGCTGGGAACAACTTCTCTAACTCATAAATTAATTTACTAATCCATCAAATGTTGATTTACAGAGTATTTATAAGATAAAATGAGCCTTTCTGCAGCACAGAGCAGGAAAGAAGGAAGAAATGAAGTTTCTATTTTAACAGCACCTCACAGCAAAAAAAGCTCCAGCAGCTTTCCCCCCTCCTGAGCAACAGAAGGAACCTTTTTCCCAACACTGACACACAGATGTTACATGCTGATTACAAACCTAACTGCCTGCAAGACTTGCAGAGCATCACACAACTCAACACAAGCACTTTGAAGGAATTCCTGCCTAAAGAACCCAGCAAAACTAAACAAGAGACTTTCTCTAATCACTCTGGAAAATAAAGCTGCAGCTCTGTCTGCCTGCTGGTCTGGAAAGCACCATGAAGCAGATTCTAAAATTAAATTAAATTAATTGGAACCAATATCTTAATTACACCAACTTCAGCTGACCTTTTTATAAAATTTAGGGATGATATTAATAGCTTTGATTTTCAAGTTCCTGAGGGATCTGAAATTTTAAACATCTCTTTGACCTACTGTGCAAAGCTGCCAGTGTCCTCAGTTTTCCCAAGTTTCTTTTAATTAAGTACAGAAATTAACATTTTTATATATAGCATATAGTCTGCTAAGCACTGCATTTGCCATCAACTGTATTTCTTACCCATATCTACAGCAAATATACAGGAAAAAACTAAGGAAATTATTAAATCTTTAGTTGCTGGACAAGGATAAGCATCAAGTTTACTGGTGTTTCGTGAGTTATTCCAAAGAGCAAACTCAGCCCTGGGTATCCCAGAACTCTGGTCTCCAGTCTACCCAGTAAAGTCTTGGGGTTTTTCTGGAAAGTGCTCAGTGCTGACAACCTCAGATAAACAGCTTTAGGATAATAACAGATAACCATGCAGAAGGCTTTTTTCCAAAGAACAGCCCATTCCTCCAGGTTTTCATCATATAATTTTGCCTCTTTGAAATCCCTGCATGAGAGCAGCTCTCCTGAAAGGGCCAACACCAGGGCTAATGGGGCTGGAACACACAAGAGCTGCCAGAGGAGCCTGAGGAGGAAATGTTTCATAATTGTCACTTCTCTCAGATCTAATGTTACCAGCAGCACAGGGAGAATACCATGTTCAAATTATACTATTTTGCAATCACACACTGAGATGACAAGAACAGTTAAGTTATAATCAGTTATGAAACAGGTTTTTTTCGACAGAGAACTTCTTGTTCCCAGAGCAGGTTAACTATTTACTTCTGTCTTGTTCCAAGAACTGAAGCATCACCTCCAAGCAGCAGCTGAGCCCAGGTGACAGCTTATGGCCAAATCCAATCAAGTTTGGTCAAGAAATCTGCTACAAGAGACAGGGATGTTTCACATTCTCCCACCTGCAGCGGTAGCTCCTTTTTGTACCCAAAAACTTGGCATGTTCTCCCCATTTCCATGGCTGGATTTTGTCTTCCTCCAGTCCTTTCTGACATCCTCTACATCAATGCTGCTGCACCCAAAGTTCTTGCAGCCATCAATCATTTCTTTATAACCTCATCTATCTTGTCAGCCCTGCAGGCTCACCTTTATCCAAGTGTTTTTCCAGCTTCTTTTAATCCTGACTTTCATTTTTCCCTCCCTCAATCACTGCCATTTGATCAACATCATTCACAGCCTCTTCTTTTTCCAACTTTTTTATTCCAACTATGCTACCAGGCCCTAGTTTCCCTAAGAGCATCTCCACATGGAGGCCAAGAGAAGAGTGAACCCCAAATCTCCAGCCATCAGCATCACATCTCTGCTGGACCAGTTCAGTCTGGATCAACACTGACTGCTCTGGGAAAAGCTCTGGCTGCACACTCAAACTCTCAGCAAGAGTTGCTGAAAACAGAGATATCAACAAGGCTCAGCTCAGAGATTTCTCTGGTAACAGAGGCAGTATCAAGCCAGAGCCATGAACTGTTCCAGAATACCAGGAAAGGGCCTGCAGCTACTTGGATTCAAAAGCTCCCAGTTTCTCCTCAGAGTCTGGAGAAAGCATCAATCTGTTCTCAGAATAAGGGGAGGCTCAGGTCACAGCTGCTACCTTTGTATTTAGTAAAACTAAAGGGACTTTTCAGTTTCAAAGCTGAAAGATTCAATTAGAAAAGCTCCTCTGGTGTGACCTTTCTTTCAGGTTCACCAACAAGATCTTCCCACTTCTTGCAGAAACCTCAACTTTCTTGCACAACTCTCAACTGAGGGACCAGCCTGACATCACGTGCTGCAAATTCAGTCAAAGAATCACAAATCCAGCTCAGAAAACTGAAATCCTCTCTGAATACAGCCTTTCTTCACACCAGAGCCATGTGTTTGGTGGTGCAATGAAATCTAATTCAGGTTATGGCATCTGCAGGATGTTCTAAGACTCACTCACTGATCTGGGATGACACTGAGGGTCTCCTCTATTTTGATCCAGTGCTACTTCCTCTCTCCTTGCCTATTTTCATGCTACTCCTCTATCTAAAGTCTGCAAGGAACAAAAGGAAGAGGAAAAACAGCAATGAAATAAGCAGTTCACAAAGCTGGGAAGTGAGGAACAAAAGAGTTGTAAAAATAAATGAGAACAAGTTTAGCAAAAACTATTTCAAGGTTTTCTCATTACAGATTCCTCTGCAGACTGCTAACTCTGTTCAGCACACTTTCAATCATTTTTATTTTTTTTACTTACCCGTGGTATAACTAATGAGAAAGAGAAAAAAATGACAGAATGAGAAAAATGAAAAAAAAAACCACCAAGACAAAAAGAATGGCAACCACTTTTTTAGAAAACAAAGCCATAAAGCACTGCTATTCAAGGATTTCTTTTCTTATATTCCTTTTGAACAAGCAAGAACATGACTGGTATTCATGCTCCTTTATGATAGCCCTGCTCTACAGAATATTGTCATGAAGAAAATTTAGTGGTGGAAGTAACACGGGCAAAGGTACTAACATGGATTTACAAAGATATTATGAATTTGACAGCAAGAACTAGACTTGTACAGCCCAAATTATTCCCTTTCTACAGAAAACACTGTGACCAAGCTTAAAAAATGTTCTCACTGTTGATAGGTTTTATGGGAACTACAGCTATACATAATATAGATTTACAGATAATGTGGATATAGAGGTGTGTGCCTGCTTTTGGAAGTGACAAAGAACACTTCAGAGAATCCTTTAACTACTCACACACAGAGAAATGGCACTTCTTGATGAACAGAGACAGCCAAGCATGGCAGAAACATGACACAACAGAAACATAAACAACCTTCTGATTAGATTTATCTTCACCCTCTCAAATCCCATCCTACCAAAATCCCTCAAGAAAACACCTTCAGGATTTGGGTGTTATCAAAGATATTGAATTCAACACTTTCCATTTAGGCATTCCTAAGGTGATTTCAGCAAAACCATCAGTCTAATTCCAACTAAACAAAATCCACCAATTTTGCACTGAACAGGATCAACATTCAGCTCATCTTGGCCCCCGCCAAAGTGCACAGCCCTCAGCTGGCCACCAGCACCACTGATGTTACAAAACAAAATCAATCCAAAAACTGGTTTCACTGTATAATTACAGTACTAACAACTGTCAGATTTATTTTCATTAGACTAAATAAAACCAAATTCATTAAGGAACCCATCAATCATGTAAAAGCCCAGACTGCTGGGCCCCAGCCTGGTCCTGCTCCTGCCTGAACTGTGATTTGAGCAAACCAAACTGTAATCTCAGTTTTCCAGACATAAAGGGATCATTCAAATCCTCCTGCTAATCAGAGTACCCATTTCACAACCCCCTTCCACACCACACAGCTCAGCTTACACCTGGGAAGCCCTGGGAGGAGGAGAATTCATGAAAAAAACCATTTTGCATTCTGATTCTCTCCTAGGAATGTTCAAGGCCTGCTTCCCCTGCCAGGCTCTGCGGGAGCCAGCAGGAAGTCCCAGAACTCACCGTGATGACATCGAGGATGCTCAGCAGGCTGTGCACGCTGTCTCCTGCCAGCACCTCCTTCACCACCACCTCTGTTCCATCCTGCAAGCACACACACACAGTTACTGCAGCCTCACAGCTCCATTTTGGCAAACTTGGAGCATTTCAGAAAGCTTGAATGCTTCTTTTCTCTCTGCTCTGATGGAAATGTGCTAATTCCAACCAGAGTTTTAAACCAGTGCTTTAAAAGTGATAAATTAAAAAAAAACTACAAGCCAGTTTTTTCCAGGGATGTTGTGACCTGCTTGTCTTTGCTATGTAACACCAACAAAACAAAGCTTCCTTCACCAAAAGGCAGAATGAGTTCCCTTTACTGAGGGGTTACCTGTCAAGAAGTTGTACAAAACAGGAGCAGTAAAATGTAAAAATACACAGAAATCAGCCAATTTGATATAATTTCCAAAAACAAGCCCACTGAACTTTCAGCCACCGAAAACCATTCACATCCAAAAGTTAAACTCAAAGTTCAGTCAGGAAGATAAAAATTAAAAATTTAACTTGGCAGAAGGACTTGGACAAGGACTGGTGCTCAACATTTTAAGACTCACATGGAAAACAAATCATCACCTTTTTTCCCTTGTCTACCCAGAAGTGAATCTGACTCTTCCACTTCCCAGCCAAACCCACTGACTCCTGCTGGACTGCTCTGAGCTGAGCTTAGTCTCTCCTGCTCTCTGTGCCCAAATCCTTTCTGTAACCACCTTTCCAAAGGTGAATGTTTCCAAGTCCACCTTGCACCCTGTCTTCCCTCAAAACCTTCTGCATTTCCTGTGAGGATATTTCCAGCTGCCTCATCAGCTTTGTGTTCTGCTCTCTCGTCTGAGACACGAGGGACCACAGCTACAAGCCTTGATCTTTACAAATACCACGGCCCCAAAGAGCTGCAATTAATCCCTCCTAAACCACTGTGATTCACGTGTCTCAGTTTAATCAATGCTTAATGATTCATGCCAGCCTATCTGCTGTGCCAACAGATTTCTCTCAGGAAGTGCAGGGCAGTGGGTTCTTACACTTTCTTGGATGCAAACTTCCAGTTTTCCATCCTGCACCACGTAGATGCTGTCGTCCAGCTGCCCGGGACGGAAGATGTACTCGCCCTCGTGCAGCTGCACAAAGAACATGTGCTTGCACAGCTCCAGGAACAGGGGCTTCTCAAAGTGCCCAAGGACCCTGCAGCAAAGAAAATGCAAAGGGAAAACCTGAAATTGCCACAGTCCTTGGAAAATCCTTCCTAAATTAGCAAAGCCCCAGGTACGAGGAGCAGAGGAAGCCCAGAGGAGTGAATGCAGGGAAGGAACCTCAAAGAGCTCCCCAAAATAAAATAAAGTGCAAGAGCAGCATGAAACACAGAACTGTGAATGCTGGGGCTCCTTTGGAGGAGCCCTCCAAGGAGTGGAAGTACAGCCAAACTTCCTCCAGCAAACACCAGCATGGCCTGTGGACAGAATAAAAATAAAAACCTGCCACATACACTCTGTGAGAAAAGATACCCCAGGACACTTCCCCTTTCAGTGCAGCTGTCCTGTCTGTGGAAGCGGGACACAGCAGAAATATTGAAAAGAGGGAAAAACTCCTGTCATCTGCATGTAATTGCAAATTTGGAATATTCCATCTCCTGCAGGTAACATGCACCTGGACTCCAGTCAGTCACTGCCAGACAGAGAGAAATAGGAGTTTCACACCTGATGACTCTGCACAGAGCTCCAACAGCTCACATTTATCAAGATCAATCCATCAAATCCTACTGCAACATCAATTAGTCATAGGAGATCATAACTCCACAGCAGCAAGTTGAGATGACTGAAATGGCATTTTTATTTGAGAATGTATGACCTTCAGGACTACATTATATCACAACTGGGAGGAAAAATTAACATCCACAAGCAAAACCAAAATTACAGATTGGAAGATCTCCTCCTCTTTGCTATGTCAGCAAATTTAACCCCTTGCTGAAGGGGCACAAAGATCATCCCTTCTTCTTAGTCTGCCAAAGAGCTGTGGGGATTAAGTTGACTTTGATTTATTTGCAACCTTCTCAGGCAGAGAAGTAAAAGATTCTGTAGCCCAGGGAGCTGTCAATATGGTATCCAATTAACATTTACCAATTATGATGCTTTTCTGTGCAAAAAAAAAATCATCTGATACAGCATAAAGAGAAGTTTTAAGATCCACTACATCTGTTCATGTTAGAACACCTTTATTAGCACTATTCCCAAACTGAGGCAACTAATCTACTCCCTTGTTTTCCCCCTTTTTTTTTTTATTTTTTAAAACAAACTCAACTATTTTCTTAATGTTTCTAGAAAATTCGAAGTAATTTATTCTGTCTTCATGCTCAGATGAATTTCAGCCAACTCCCGCAGGATTCTGACCATGCAATTGTAAAATCTGAGATCTGACACAAACTGTCAAATGTTTACATCACTTAAACATCCATCAAAACCAAACTCTACATTTCTTTTTCCATTTAACATTACCTGACATTTTTGAGCATGTACAGGACTTCTGACGGCAAGTGGGAATTCTTGACATCAAATTCAGTCAGATCTGCCTCTAGCAAAGAAGGAGGAGGTTCTTTCCTCTGCAGAGTTGGACATTCCTTCTTAATACGCAGAATTCTACAAAGGAAAACGGAAGTTCAGATATTCCCTCATCTGTACTAATAGGAAATAGTAAAATTGTACTAACAGGAAATGTTAAATAAGTAAATACTAAAATTCACCATCCCAAGTTACACATTATCAGTTAGCTAAAACATTCCACTCTCCTGCCTTTCCTCAAAAAACCATCCCAGTTCAGCAAACCTCTCAGCTGATTCACAGCTGACAGGACTGGGAAAAACCAACAGCTACAGGAAAGGGCTCTGCCCTTTTAGGGATAAGCTCCACACCACAAACAAAAACCCCAAACCAGGCCCTATGATGTGAATTTTCCCTTTCCCAAAGTCCCAAGTACCTTTTAGCCAGAGATAAAACCTTCGCCCGTTTTCGCATCCTCTGGCGAGGGACGGTGTTCCCAACCAGAGAGTTGGGAAGAGTTGTAACCTAGGAGGAAATAATGGACACAAAAACAGTCACAAAACCCCAACACCAAAAAACCCAACCTGCTAATTCCAACCCTGCTGAGGCACCAACAGATTTATCAGCCCTTAGAGCGTGAGCAGAGTGAAGAGCTCATGTAAGACCTTGGAGGATTGGAATATCTACTTGGGGATCACTTCCTTTCTATAAAGTAGAGTACATTTTGATTTTAACAATCAACTACTACAGTGCTAATGGATGGTAGAGGGGAAAGATTCTTAGCTGTGGTTCTCCTACAGGAGCACTCAGCATCAGGAGGAGGAGTAAGGCACTGATCTCTGCTGGCTGTGACAGGGACAGAACTCAGGGAAGGGCTGGAGCTGGGCCAGGGCAGGCTCAGGCTGGAGGTCAGGGCAAGGTTCTTCCCCCAGAGGGTGCTGGGCACTGCCCAGGCTCCCCAGGGAATGGGCACGGCCCCGAGGCTGCCAGAGCTCCAGGAGCGTTTGGACAGCGCTGCCAGGGATGGACAGGCTGGGATTGTTGGGGGGTCTGGGCAGGAACAGGAGCTGCACTGGGTGATCGTGGTGGATTTCCTTCCCACTGAGGACATTCCAGGATTCTATATGGCTGTGATGGTGACAAACCAAGGCTTTTCTTTGTATTTCCTAGTTCCCAGGTGCCACCCTGTGGAGAAACACCACAACTGCTACACCAAGAAAACCCCTCGTTAAGTACTTTCAAAACATTCCCAGTTCTCCATTTGTTACCCAAAGAGTAGAATCTCTGTAAAAAGTTTCTGTTGCAAAAAAATTCTTTAATAAGTTTGAAGGGATTTTTTTTTCAAAGTAAAATCTTGGTATGTTATCAAAAACCCATGAAGTGCAACCCACAGCAGTTTGGGTGTAACGTTCTCTGCCTTACTCGGGAAGAAAAGCAAAAAGTAAGGTCTAAAACTAAAACAAAAAACTACCTGAAATTATTTTCCCATATGGAATTCTAAGCATTCTTTACTGATGTGAGTTACTTGGTTAAAAATTATTCAAATTACAAAGTTGCACATGAAAATCATGAAGAATATTAAAATTATAAAGTTGCACACACTAAATTTCCTCTCATTGAGCACTTTTTTGGCCAAGTTCTACTTAAAGCCTGACCTGCCATGCAAGATTAAGGGAGCAACCACGTCCTCCCCAGTGAAATAGCTCCAGAACTGAATATGAAACCCACCAGTGTCTAATTAAGTCAGTGTTTGAATTCACCTCAATGAAGTGTGGGAGACAGAGGCTGGGGCAGTTCACAGCAGGAAGCGTTCCTCCACACAGGCTGACTAAGGATGGTTACTTCCCTGTACCTTATTTTTCTACAGATGTTGGTTTGCAGTGAGTGCACACCTGGACTTGGCAGCACAGAGAACAGCCAGGACCCTGGGAGGAGGAGCATGCCCTGGCACAGGGTGCCCAGAGCAGCTGTGGCTGCCCCTGGATCCCTGGCAGTGTCCAAGGCCAGGTTGGACATTGGGGCTTGGAGCAGCCTGGGACAGTGGGAGGCGTCCTTGCCATGGCAGGGGTGGAATGGGATGGGCTTTAATGTCCCTTCCAACCCAAAGCAGTCTGGGATTCTGGGATATTTAAACAACCATTAATTCCCTACAGGAGTTAGATACTCGTTAATTTATTGCTACCCTAATTGACTGCAAATATTTTTCAATATTTGAAAGGTTTGGCCAGAAAGAGAAGCTACTGCTGCTCCATAAGCAATCCAGTCAGTATTGCAGGAGTTCTGAAACATCCACACAATCCCAGTGAGATTTTATAGGTTGAGGGACCTGGGCCAGGCTCAACAAGTGAAGTATTGCAAACTTTACACCTCCCAAACTGGATTTCACCAGGTGCCCTCACCTTCCTCATGATCTTCCTCCCGTAGAACATCACTTTGTCCCTCTTGCGAAACCTGTACTGAGGCACGTGTGGCTGAAGTTGTTCTGAAACAGAAGCATCGCATCAGAAACCACCTTCAGCAGCTGGGAGAACACCTGAGCACAGCCTGGGGACTTTGCTGCCTCCAGAACAGCTCCTGTGGGCAGAGTTTGGAATTTAAACCACCCTGGGATCCCTCATTCCCCAGCTCTGGCCAAGCCAGGCCAAGGCAGGGCTGCCCTGAGGCTCTGCCTCAGCCCCAGAGGAGATAAAGGGCTCTCTAAACAGACAGAAGGATTGGGTAGCTTTAATCTCCTGAAGGAAACCTCTCATTCAACCATTTCTCCTTCCTGTGACAGTGAAATCACTGTAGGGTTGAAATCATCTGCAGAATTCACAACTGATCCTGAGGCTGACACTGCTCATACACCAAAGAAATAAAACCTCCAGGTCCTGCATGTGACAGTTCTGGGTTCACACCTGGGGAAGTTCTCCATCCTTTAAAGCTGTTGTCCCGCAAGAACCACACCTCTACAGCAAACAACTGCCACAGAAAATTACAAAAATACTCAAGATTGATGGAAAAACTGCCTTTAAAACTTACATGGTTATCAAATACTTACTAGACTGTCTCACTCTTCTGTACACGACAAACACAACAACTGCTATAAGCAACAGTGCAACTGCAGCTCCAATTGCAATTCCAGTCAGCTGGGAGGGGAATTGAGGGAAAAAGAAGTTAATTTTCAGCTTCAGAAGCTATTCTATACTTTTTGGAAGGCTGAGGAACACTTAACACAGTGAAAGATCTAAAAGCCAAGCATGTTCATACATACTTAATTTTTAATTCAAACATCACATGTGTGAGAAGTTTAAACCGCATCAGTGACCAGTCCTGAGATCACATGAAATATATTCCATGTTTTTTTTTCCCCAGAGATCTGTGAGCTGATCAACTCAATGTACAGGAGGTATATGAGGGCATGGAGGGACAGGACAAGGGGGAATGGCCTTAAGATGAAGGAGAGCAGAGATAGGTGGGATATTGGGAAGGAAGTGTTCCCTGGCACAGGGTGCCCAGAGCAGCTGTGGCTGCCCCTGGATCCCTGGCAGTGTCCAAGGCCAGGTTGGACATTGGGGCTTGGAGCAGCCTGGGACAGTGGGAGGTGTCCCTGCCCATGCCAGGGGTGGGACAGGATGGGCTTTGAGGCCCCTTCCAACCCAAGGCAGCCTGTGATTCTAAATAACAGGAATTAATTCCTGCCTCATGCACAGTGACAGCAAAGAAACAAATGCTCAGACTTTGGCAGTCCCTTAGCAAAGCTCATGGAGCTCCTGAGAAGCTGCTCTGGATGCACTCCCACCCCTCAGCCAGATGACTGAGCTCTACTTTACCATGGTGGTCTGGATCCTGTCCTCCACAAACTGCAGGATGGGGGTCTCACCTCCGGGCAACACAGCCTGGCACCAAAAGGAAGGTGAAATTAGTTTCCCACAGCTGGAAAAAAGCCCCCATAAAAAGTATCTCAACAACTGAATTGTGTTTTTCTTTGACTTATAACCCACTTTGCAAACAGAAACATTCAGTGGAAAGGGATCAGTAGGGGAGTTTTGTGTTGCTGTCAGTTCAGTGCATTTCTGAACAGTCCTAAACCACGGTCAAACAGTGAGATGAACACTTTTTATAATCATTCTGTGTTATTCAGAGCAACAAGGATGAGAATGGAATGCAAAGGACTTCATGAGACTGAGAAAACAAGTCATAAACCAGCATACTAAGTCATCATAAAAGACACATGATGCACATGGGCAGAAGCCCTGAGCTCAGGTGTGCTGTCCTGGGACCTGTCTCACTCAGGAATAACACCTGGCACTTAACATAGTCTCACAAATGCCAACCCAAAACTTAGGAGAAACGGGGAAAAAGGCAAAACAACTCTCAGGAACAAGTGAAAACAACGTTGAGTACAAGGACAAATACATCCCACTCTAAGTCCTGAATCTCAAAAGCACTTGGATCAAGCACTATACACAGTTCTGGTTCCATTCCTGCCCGTGATTCCAGATCTGGATGACAGCTGAACTCAGCTTTGCCACCAAGAGAAAAACGAAGTGTACACCAAGTCACCAAACTGGTCTCTCTAATGGAATTCATTCCAGTTTTACAGCACAAAAGAAACTCCTGCCAGACCAGTCACCTCACACAGATCCCTGTGCTCACTTTGCTTTCTCAGATCCCTTTAGCACTTTAACGTTTATCTTCCCAACACGAGTCAAACTCTGTCATTATTGTTATCTGACTTCTCATGGGATTGCAGTGAAAAGTCACAAAATTTTGGGGAAAAAAAAAAAAGCTGAAGGTGCGTCAGCAACAGGTACAACACTTGGTGACACAGAGTTCCTGGTGGAAGTCTGTTGTGGTCACTTAATGTATTTATTTCCCCTTGACAGTGTCAGGGACACTGGGATATGGGCAGCTCTGCTGCTCCCCAGGCCTATATAATCTCAAATAACATCAAAAATAGTAATTGCCAACTGACACTCACATTGCTGCTGCAAGGAGAAACAAATCCATGGGAAAAAGAATATAACACAAACATGCCCAGGTCAGGGCAGTGCAAAAAGGCAACAAGGGAAAGAAGAAATTCAGAACTCCAAGAACCACTGAGAGGTTTTTGCAAAGTTTTCATCAGTGACAACACGATATTCCCCTGCTCAGACTCAGGGGGGGATCTTTCCCAGCTTGGACAATCCTTGTGGACAAGCAGAGGAAGCAAAGCAGCCAGACTGAGCTGTGCAGACACCTGAGACATGTCAGTGATTGCTGTGACAGCTCCTGGGGCAGGAATGAGGTCACAGCCAAGTCACCAGGGCAGCTCCTGTCTGAGAGGGACTGTGCTCTGCACCCCAGAGCAAGGACTTCACCTCACCCAGCCCCAAAGAACCTCAGACCCACAGCACCTGTGGGACCACCCTGCAGGGGCCTCACTGCATCTGAAAATGGAGCAGTCACCCGCTGAAAGCGTGGATTGGCATAAAGAGCATTTCTCTGCTTCCTGATGTTGACGTTTCCTTAAGAACTGGAGACTTGACAGCAATCACCACAAACATGCAGCCTCACAAGTGCAGCTCACACCCATCCAGAGTACAGGCACCCAGCACTGCTGAGTCCAACAACTCCTCACTGCAGTCCAGGGCAAACACTGACACATTCCCCATTAACGCTGAGGTGGGAAAGGCTTATCAGCCCTGAAAACAAGCACTTAAAATCCGGATCAGCCCAAAACACAAGGTCTCCTCATAGCTTAGAGGCTCCCATGCCTTGTTTTGACTACGGAACCTGGATTTTCACAAAACATTGTTGACTGTGTACAAGTACATTGTGTGTGTTTTTTAGTTCTGAGAACTATTTCCTCTCATGGGGTTTGTTTTTCACGACTAGGGAATGCACTATGTGCCTCTTCACATCTGTGATTAAAAACAAATGCAAGAAGTGCAGTCCACCAGAATTCTGCAGCTCCTCCTGCTATAGGCTAAAAATTAAAGTGTTTAAATCATAGCATTATTAGAACAGTGTAGAACATGAAGGAGAGCATGAACGGTTTGCAAGAAATAAAAAACACACAGACAATAAAATGAGACCAATCCTTAAAAGTCTGAAAGGATAAAACTCCCAGCAGGAAAGGCTTTTTCAAAGTAAAAGCACCTAAAGGCATTGTCTCAATGCTATCAAATTAGGTACAGCTGCTTTCAGCTTCTGGAAACACTCACAGTAAAACAAATCCAAAAAAAAGCGCAAAGCATTTTGTACCTCAAGGCTGGTGCTGTTGTCCCCTTCATCCATGTCTGGAAGTGTGGCAGGAGCAAAGACAAAAACAAAGGGAAGACTGAGTTAAGAGATGACAACAGCTTCTGATCCAAACTCTTGAACAACACAAGGGGAACAATAACTTTTTAACTTTATCATCCCTTCGTGTCCGTGCTGAGCAATGAAACCCAGCAGAGAAGTTCTGGGGACGTGACTTCTCCCAAAGAAACTTCTCCACAGTCACGGGAATTTAAACAAAACTCCCCGGGAGGCTCCACACGGTGTCACAGCCCGGTGGCACAGCCAGACCAATCCCTGCTCCCGGAGAAAGCGACCACCAGAATGGCCCCGAGGGACGGGCACGGCCTCGGGGACACCACCGGAACGGCCCCGGGGACAGGACGGGCACTGCACCGGGGACAGCACCGGCACGGCCCGGGCAGAGAGCGGGCACCGACCGCTGGGCACCCTCCTGGTCACCCGCGGCCGGAGCCGGGTCACCCTCCCGGCCAGCCCCAGGTGCTCTGCCCGGCCCCGTTTCGCCAGGTTACAGCTCAGGACACGGCGCCAAACAAACAAACAACAACCTCCTCCTCCCGCCGGGCCTGAGGCACCGGCACCGGCCGGGGGCACCGCGCGGCTGCACAAGCCCGCCAGGCCCGGGTCCCGCCGCCGCGCTCCAGCGATCCCCGGCACCCTCTCACCTGCTCCTGCCCCCGCCATCATCCCGGTGCCGGTGCCGGTCCCTGTCCCGCCCGGTCGCTCGCGGGTCCCCGGGCCGGGGGCGAAGGGCGCTGGGCGCAGACCCCGCCCGCCTCCACTAGGGGGCGCGGCCGCGCCAGGCCCCGCCCAGGCCGCGGGCCGCTCGCTGCTGATTGGCGGGAAAAGCCCCCCTAGGGCCGTTGGGCGCGCGTGCCGCGCGGGGGCAGCATCGGCGCTCCGGATTGGCTGGCGCGGCCCGGCCAATGGGAGCGGGCGTTGTTGGAGTGTGCGGCAGCACGAGCGCGGCGGGGTGCTCCGGGTCGTGAGGGGGACGCCGCTCCGGCGCGGTTCGGGGCGCTCTCGGTGCTCGCAGGGACCGGCTCCTCCTCTGCTGAGCTCCCCGGCTGCCCCCAACGACAGGCCCGGCTTGCTGAGCACCCGGTGCCCGCAGGGCCCGGCTCCGGCCCCACTGAGCCCTCGGTGCCCAGCATGGGGCTGCTGACCCAGCTCGTCCGCGGGCTGGTGCGCGGCGCCGACCGCATGTCGCCGTTCACCAGCAAGCGCGGCCCCCGGAGCCACAACAAGGGCCGCGGTGCCAAGAAGCTGGGCGTGCTCACCCGCAACAAGAAGTTCCTCCTCGTCAAGGAGATGGTGCCCGAGTTCGTCGTGCCCGATCTGACGGGCTTCAAGCTGCGGCCCTACGTGTCGTACCGCGCCCCCGAGGGCTCCGAGCCGCCCGTGACGGCCAAGCAGCTCTTCGACGAGCTGGTGGCTCCGCGCATCGAGAAGGACGTGAAGGACGGCACATTCGACCCCAACAACCTGGAGAAGTACGGCTTCGAGCCCACGCAGGAGGGCAAGCTCTTCCAGCTCTTCCCCAAGAACTACGTGCGGTAGGGAGTGGGCAGTGATACCGCCGGCCAGCACGGGACAGCTCTGGCAATGAACATTAAAGCAAATCCTTCTACCTTGTTCTTCTGTAATACCCGATTTAAATCCTGGGGGAAATCTGCGGTTTGATTTCCCATCCATGACTGGTAATTCCTCTGGGAGACAGTTGTGCCTGGTGAGCAGAGCCCTCCCTGGGAGTTTTGAGGGTAAGGGGTCCGTGACGTTTCTAAATACAAAGTACTGCAAAGTTTAAGAATTAAACTTTAAAAATTAAATTAAGACTGAAAACTTTTGCTTTTGGAGAAGGGAAGCACGTTTAGTGGATGGTCTGTGAGCACTTAGTCTGTAGTAAGGGCTGACAGATGAATCCTTACGGTGGTTGTTAAAACCCCCACGTTTTCGGGGCTGGGTAGGGCTGTGATGGAGTGGGGGTGCTGCAGCCCCAAATCACAGAAGGCTGAGTTGTGATCAGGAACCAGCCACAGTGGGGATGGGGAAGGCACAGCTTTTCTAACCGAACTCTGCATTTTTCACCTCCTGTGAAACTGATCAGAACAAGTTCACACAAGTGGCTGTTTCCTGCCTTGGGTGCTGCTGCTGTTGGCAGAGGTGGCCCTTCAGCCCTTCCCTTGTGAGACTTGCTGCCCAGCCAGGGCACTTTGCAGGTGTCTGGAGGGGCATGCAAGGCTGGAGAGCAGGAGGTCCTGTGCCCTTTGATGCCAATTTCAGCTTGGTCTTGACCACATCATTTGCCTCACACCCCATGTGAAGACAGATAATAACAGGGTCTCCTCGTTTCTCTGAGCCTAAAGCCTAAACCAGGCTTGGCCCAGTCGATGACACGGCTCCAGCTTCGTTGCCCTCGGGCTGTTTCCTCTGCTCTCACCGGGCAATAAAAGGCATTACAACCTTTAAAACAGACTCATCGGCAGATACAGGGACACACCCTCGGTTTTCCCAGGAAACTGGATTGTCCACTCTGACTCCCAAAGAACATTCACCCCTTTGAGCCTGAGGCATCCCAGGCCAGGGCAGAAGGTCCTCATGAGGACTGTCAAGTCATTTGATTTTTAAAACTCAACCAAAAAAAAATCAATCACGTATCGGTTTTATTTTAGAAACATCCAAAAATAGCATGTTTTTTCTTTAGCAAAAGCTCTTGGTTTAATTACTAATATGAAACTTCGTGTAACAGTGCTCCAGAATTGTTTGCTAAAATACACATTCACCCTTAAGAAGGGGGTTTCAAAGCAGCAGAGTTCTCATCTGCTGCACCTCATTTAGTTGCAGCACTGTTACACAGAGACCTGTTGCTGGTGTTTCTTTCCCTCCAGACAACTCATTCTTTAGGACCCTCAAAGACAAACCATGCAAGCTGAAAGTTACTGATCTAGTTTAAGCTGGTTTTTTCTTCCTAGGAATAGAGAAAATGTTCCAGAAAGGATGTTTTGCTGATTTTTCACAGTGAAAAAAAGAGAGCTAATGGAGCAACCATGAGAAATCCTGCAGTCATTCCTGGAGGTAGTTAGGGCAATGCTGTTAAGATTTTGGTTTCTGTACTTTAAACTTAAAAATATGTCAAGAAACACCACTTATACTTTTTGAAGGTTTTGATCTTAAAGCTGTTCACCTTTTTAAAAGCTGAACTTGACTTTGGAGCTATACATGGCTCTGTGGAGAGCAGAAAGCATGAGCTGGGTACTGAGAGGCCATGGGGGGTGGTTGAGTGGCACTAAAACATGGTGGGGTCACTACAGGGTTTACCTGAACCAGTGTGTGCTCAGCTGGGAATGATGGAGTCTGCAGTCAGGTGATGAGTATGATGGAGAAGCACCAGCATCCTCACAAGGAGCATCCCACAGCACTTCCCATCACACCAGGCAGTCTGCACTTCCTTCTGAACCAGAATTTCTGTTAAACTTCACTGTGAGCACATTCCATTGTGTCTGGCCTGTCTGAGCTCTCCAGGGACACACTCATCACACAGCCAAGCCTCTGCTCAGGGACTTTTCTGAGACATTCAGGAAACCTTCTGATCACTTACTGGGTCTGCTCGGCAGCACAGCCAAGTCTGGTTTGTGAGGGAAGGAGGAAAACGGGCTTAACAGATCAAAAAAAAAAACAGCCTTGAAAGGATTCAGATCTGAGGTACAAAGCAGCAGCCTGTGAGAGGAGGGCTGTTCCACTTGGAACTAGGACATTAAGGGAAAAACTAAATAAACCTGTCTGGGCATGACCACAGGCCTCTAAGCAAAGGCTTCCCTCTGTGCTGAAAATAAAACACCAGGAATTCCATCAGTGTTGGGCTTGAAGGATTCCCAAGCTCAGCAGTAAGATGGGAAAGCCCAGCAGTAGTTAGGGCATTAAGTTCAGCTGTCACTCTCAGTTCAGGAGTTTTCCTCCCTCTTCCCTTGGGACTGGTCAATGCAAACTTTCAGCTGTTCTTTCAGGTGGAGATCTAGGACTTGGCACATCTGGAGAGGTCGCCAGGCTCATCTCCCACTTCCAGACATGGAGGATATTGTCATAGAAAGAACAAGTGGCTACAATGCTAATTTCTTTGGGGCTGTCTGGAGACCTGGCTGAGTCACTGCCTCTGTCCAGGCTCATTCCATTGGATCTCCTGGCTCCTGAGTCAGAGCCACTGGCTGACCCCAGATCTGCCCCTTGGGCAGCCAAATCTGAACTTCCCTTTAAACCAGAGCCCCTGACCAGTCCAGGATCCCCAGCCAGCTTTGACCCTGCCCCTGCTGTGACTGCCACAGCAGGGCTTTCACTCTCCTCATCCAGGATTACATCAAAAGTAGCTGTAGGAGACTCATAAATTATCTTCAGGTTCTGGACCTGCAAATTCAGCCTCTCATCTCCTTGCCCTGATGCTCCCACGATCTCCTCCAAAGGCTGGCACGCAGCAGCGAGGTCCTGGCTTGCAGGCAGAGAATCCCTCGGACACAGCCTTGACCAGTCAGCCCCATAGGCCAAGGAATTGTGCAGGACATAGGAGGACAGGATGATACATTCCTCTGTGTTTTCCGCTTTAAAAAAGAAAAAAAAAAAAGAAAAAAAGAAAGAAATTACTTAGAGATCAAGCTGTGGGTTGTGGCAGAGTGCTCAGCAGCCATTCCAGTATTGGCTGTGTCTCACGGGAAGAATTCTCTGGTTATTGCCTTCTTCACCACAGAGTGAAGCATTCCAGGAGGAATGAGGTACTGACCATTTTTCAGCCACCTCTCAATGGCCTTGATTCTTCCTGGGTCAGTAGCAGAGGAGAAGAGGGTTTAGCATGCATGAGGTTTAAGAGTATCATTATTCCAAGTGCCTACAAAGGCTCAAGACAGACAAGACTGATCACACTACGACCTTCACTGAGCCATGAACACAGACAGACCCGAGGGATTGCCAGGTCCTGGTTATTAATACACTGCAGATGTTCTTCCTGTCAGCTTTCAGCATTTCACTCTGACAGAACTGGACATCAAGTTCCTTCCTTCCCCACACAGGGGAAATGCCATCCTCATTTCCTAAGCTGTGGATCTGCCCAGGGTCTGGAGAAGCCAGGAAGCCAACCATCGTCTGTCAGACTGCATTTGTAATGTGAATGTAAATGGTTTTTTCCACCATGGAAGTACTTTGTGATTCACATGAAGGGCTTATTCATGTTATTCTGGATTAACCAGGCTGCAAAGCACTTCCTTCCTGAGGCAATAACTGATTCCTCAGCAGCTCAGTGACTCCTGCTGACAGGAAAGCACCACCTGGCAGTCAGAAGCACCTCTCTGAACCATCACAATGAACACAAACCCAGAATGGTTGTGCCCTCACACCAAACACAAAGGCTTTCCTCCCGTGAAAAGAAGTTACGAGAGATTTACACACAGACAGTGACAGGGACTTGGCTCAACCAAGAAGGCCAACAGAGTGCACAGATGTGGAAAAGCTGGAAGCTACATCAAGTTAGAACTGAACTCTGGCTATTAACACCATCTCAATCCTTCCAGCCATGAACCTGGAGAGCAGCAGAGCAGCCCCGGAGCACCCCTGTCCCTGGACACTCACCCAGGCTCCTGCGGCAGTCGAGGATCTTGAAGCCACTCTGCATGCAGGCTGCCAAAAGCACGAAATCACATGTGGGGTGCCACTTCAGCCTCCACACCCCACCTTCCACGTGGGTGTCAGCCAGAGGCTGCCTCATGTTCCTGGTGTCCCACAGCAGCACGTGCTCGTCGTAGCTGGGGACACACCACAAACAGGCAGAAAAGCAGCACAGCCAAGTCAGGGCACAGAAGAAAAGTAGAGAAGACCACGTGCTCTGCACCAGAAGAGGCAGCAGCACATTCAGGTAACAGAGGAAGCTGGTCACACCAGGGGACAGCAGCTGGAAGGGACTCACCTGCCTGTGGCCAGGATATTCTCCCAGTGGGGACTGCACTGGATGCTGCACACACCCATGGAATGTCTGCAGAGGGAACAGACAGCAATTCAAGAAGGGCTTCTTCCTTGAATTTCCAGGATTCTGAGTCTACATTATTTCATCAAGGTGTCTCAGGAGAGGTAAGCTCAAAATTTCAGTCCAGTCACCCACCCAAGCACAGTTCCATCTACACAGTCCAACTGCCTTCCCAGGGACAAAACTTCAACTCACACCCATTCTCAGCACAAGTATTTTCTAGTAATATTTACCCCATAAACCGCTGCTCAAAGGGTCTAAGAATTCCAGCAGAACAACTCAATTCCCAGGAGATTTTACTCCCAGAATTAGTATTTCCATAGCAATAGTCCCCAGTGTAATTTAAGTTTACATACAGAATTCCACTGGAGAGCTGTGTATATTGTTTTAACCATTAAAAAAAATAAGGTTGAAAAGAGATCACTTCAAATAAACTAAACACTGGAGAACAAAATATTTTCTAAAAAGCATTCCATAGTGATATATCCAAATTTAACACACACAAAAATTGCCAAAATTAAAGTGTAAATCAGGATCCATTTTTAGAAAGAAACTACCACCCTCTTCACATGTGGAAGTCTGGACTTGGTTAATTGTGTTATAGAGAAGAAAGTTTCTTCAACCTGAAGTTGTTCTGATGAAAAAAACCAACAGATGCCTCCATTTCCCAAGGGAAGAAGAACCAGGATCCACTATCACTGCACATCTCCGAGTTCAGTGGCTTAGGAAGGGGCAGGGCAGCAGCGGGTGTTCCCTCCCCACTGCTGGAGGGCTGGGCGTGGACAGGTCTCACTCACCTCCTGCTCGTGAAGACTGGAGCCTCCAAACTGCACCTGGTGTCCCAGCCCTTGAGCAGACTGTCATCCCCTCCTGCCCAGGGACAAAACACTGTGACCCTCAGCACCAGCCTGAGCATGGGACAAAGCAGTGCTGAGAGTCTGCAGCCTCCTCCCGAGGGGCACCTCACATCTCTGCTCTCTGGGACAGGGACAGGAGACAGGAACGGCTGGAGCTGGGCCAGGGCAGGCTCAGGCTGGAGATCAGGGCAAGGTTCTTCCCCCAGAGGGTGCTGGGCACTGCCCAGGCTCCCCAGGGAATGGGCACGGCCCCGAGGCTGCCAGAGCTCCAGGAGCGTTTGGACAGCGCTGCCAGGGATGGACAGGCTGGGATTGTTGGGGTGTCTGTGCAGGTAGGGATGCCCAGGCTGGGATTGTTGGGGTGTCTGCGCAGGTAGGGATGCCCAGGCTGGGATTGTTGGGGTGTCTGTGCAGGGCTGGGAGTTGGATCAATGATCCTGGTGGTCTGTTCCTGCTCAGGGCAGTCTGTGACACAGAGCTGATGCTTTCCAGCCCTGGGATCTCACAGAAGTTAACAGACACACCAAAATCACACTGAGGCTCCCAGTACCCATCACCACAGAAAACACATGTGGTATGAATATGGGGGTACCCTCTCCTTTGTTAAGAAAAAAAAACAGAAGTCATAAAGACTGGACTCAAACAGCTCTCTGGCTCTTTGCATACTGCAGGAGAATATTATATTTTTTGCCAATAGCCACCATTTTTCAGGGTACAGCTCCTCCTAATTAACTCAAACCACTTTCCACCATCAAGAAAAGAAGCCTTCCACCCTTAACTGGAGGCCCCAGGTCTTTCAAGAGGTGATGCAAGCAGCATACCCAACCCTGGAAAGTAAAAACCCAAGGAACACATTCCTAAACAAGGGGTCCCCTCCCCAACAGCCCCCAAGGAGGTTTCCCAGCCCATACAGACCTGAATACACGATATCAGTGTCCCAGTAATTAAAAGCAGCAATCCAGGCCTCAAATTTGTGAGCTTCCCACTGGTTCAGGATATGCACAGAAGGAGCAGATTCATCTATGGAGAAAAGATTCAACTTCCCCTCTGAATCACTGCTGATCACTCTTAAAGGACATCCACTACAACGGGGTACACAAAAAACATTGGGAATTACTGCAACAATCAAATATTTTGATTTAACTAAACACTGACAGAGACTGGCAGCATGGTGGCAGGAACGACACATTCACACAATTCTTTTCAGCTTCAGCCTTTTCAGCTTCATCTTAAAATCACCTGCCCCAGTGACTGCCACTCCCTGCTCTCACAGGGAGCAACCACTCACACCCATGTCAGGGAAAGAACCACTACTGGCTCTTGTCTTTCTCAGAGAGGCAAAACTTGACTTCTTACATGCTTCACATTACATCAATAAACAAATTCCATGTGAAGAGGGTTCTTTTTTTTTTTTTTTCACTCCAAGTCAGACTGACAATGCCCTTTCAGAGCTTCTTCTGTCTTCTAGAGTACAAAGAGATGTTTTATTTCCTTGCTATCACTGAAACCCAAAGCATCCTGACCTTTTCTGCTCTCTTCCTGTGCCACAGTACAGTTACAGTTTCTAGACAAAATGACCTTGGAGCACTGGCAAATGTTTTGCAATTCCCAGTGCACAGATTTTCTGGCATTCCCTGACATGAACTAGGTCCCTTCTGTTTGGTTACCTGCAGGTGCAAGCACTGCTTTGGTGGCCTGGTGCTTCTTTCTAGTTCTATATCAAATGATTCAACCACACTGAATCTCCCAAATTCCCACATAAGAGATACAGGGCCACCCCCTTCCTGCAGAGATCTGAACAATGTACATTTGGCTTCTAGGAAAAGTTATTGGTCTCTTAAGTGACAATGACAGGTTTAAAGGGGCATTTCATCATGGCAACAATCATTTATCATGAGGGACAGAGACAAAAAAAGAAGAATGTAAGAAGGAAGTCTAACTGGCAATTCTACTTACTCATTAAACAGCACACACACGAACAGCTTTAATTAGCAAATTTGCCCTACAGCATTAAGCAATGACTGCCTGATCCCTCTGGTTTCCAGCCTCACACCAAAGGCAGCACTCTTCATCTGCACCAACAGCACCTACAGAACACATTAACCCCCTATTTCAAGGTACAGCTAATTCAGCTTACTTCATGCTGCAATGCCATTTCTGAAATCTCATATATGAGTGCTTGAGAGAAGAAGGAGCCACTTCCAAACCAATTCTCTCCTGTTTCTCACTAACCCATGATTAAACTTCCTACATGTGCTATTATTAGCAGTTCTTAAGGAGAACTTCACACTAAAATTTCAGCTGTTCTAAGAGCAGAGTTGGAACCAGTGGCTCCATTTGCATTCTGTTCTGGTCTTTCAACAAAGGCAGCAGAAGACATCCCTGGCTCACCTGCTGCCATTCCCCAGAGCACAACCTCCCATCTGTTGTTGGTTTAGTCTCTGCTCCTGTTCCAGTGACCACAGTGTTTGTGTTCCTGTTACCTTTGCTCTGGAAACAGCAGCTTCTAGAACAGAGCCAGGGAGACAGCTGGGATCAAGAAAGTCAAAACCACTAAAGACTCCTTTATCCAAGTCCTCAACTTCTCCTGAAATTTGTCCCACATACCCTGGCCTCCAGCCCCAGCCTTCATCTCCCATCCTCACCATTGCTCTCGTCCAGTGGACCAGTCCAAGGACAAGGCCAGTCGCTGTGCCCCGAGATCCACCCTGAAGCGTGGCTCCAACATGCAGCTGTTCTTCTACTGGAAACAAAAGGAATGGGTTAAGACTGGGAAGACAGCAGGTACATAATGCCAGATGCACTGCTTCCCACAGCAGGTTTTCCAGACTGATGAGCAAATGAAAAGACACTAAAGAAAAAATGAAATGTCCCACAGCACTGTACAATCACCCAGTGCGGGCTATGGGGCAATCATGCACACACAGGATCCCAGCTTTCTGCTGCTCATCTCCCACCAAACCTCCCTTAAACTCTGCTTCTTCTCGGGGAGCGATGAAGTGGAGCAGAAGTGATGACCTGACTACTGAATTCCCTTACAGACTGGCCTCTGCTTTCTTTGCTCTGTGAGAATGGCTCTGATCACTCTCTTCTCTCAGCGCCAAAAGAAACCCCACTCCAAAAACCCTCCCTGCTTTTACCAGCTTTGCACCTTCTGATGTTTCCCAGTTAGGCCATACTTGTTTCCAAGTTTTGTTTCTGCCCTCCTCCTGCCTCTCCTCTCCAACTTTGCAGGTGGGTAGAGCCCAGCCCAACTCTCTGGTGCCATGAACAAGTTCATAGAATTTATAACAAACATCAGAAGACAAAAGAAGCATTTATAAAGCTAAGCACACTGAGGAAGCCATGGAAACCATCCAGCTTTCCTAGAAGCCTATGCACTAGTACTAGTAAATGTAGAAGTGTATCAAACATGGGTTAAAGCCAGCTTCAGCAGCAGCAGGCATTGCATCCACCCACCTCACTTCCAGTCAGGTGGCAAAATTCCACAGCCCCTGTGGAGTTTGCAATGCCAACCATGGGATGTTCTGCAACAGGAATGTGGCACCTAAAAGATCAAGATAAACAAGTCTCCAATGTCCATCTTTATTGTATTTCAGGAAGAGAGCAAAGCCATAACTTTCATTCCAATATGCACAAGGAGAAGGTATGTGACCAAAAAAATCTCACATTAAGAAAATCTAAGGCTCCTCAAGTTCCCACACACCTGTGAGGAGGGGATTCTGTAGAGGGGAGATCTACTAAATGTTACCATATAAATAAGTGAGGTACGAGGTCATGACCAGCCAAGTGAGCAGAAAGTATAAAACAGAAACAAGGCAGTCTTTGCTCACTGGAACAAACTGGAAAGTATTTCCCTCCAAGAAGTCAGGAACTGTTCCATTAGTAACTATTGCTGTTGCTGCCATGCCAAAAAAGGTTTCCCGGAGGAGCAGAGCATGCTGCTGTGGCACCGAGCCTGCCCGGGCCAGCGTTACCATTTGATATCCAGGATGGCGGCCGTGTCGATGCGCTGGATCTCGGTCAGCGGGATGTAGGGCTGCTCCTCGTTGTAGTGGTACAGGTAGAGCCTTCCCGTCCGGTCACAGGCCCCATTGCTCCCTCGGGAATCGCTCTGTGCCAAACACGGGAAAGAAAAGGGCAAGCTGAGCCGCGCTTCTGCCTCCGCACCCAAGATGCTGCTAGGAGCGAGGAGCAGGGCTGAGGCTCCCACTTGTCCCGTCCCAGCACTGGGGGACGAAAGCGCCCATCGGGGCCAGCCAAGCTCACCGGAGGGGCCTCTCTGGCCCCCCTCCAGCCACCCCAGCCGGGACAAGGCACGGCCCCGCCCCGGGGACCGGCAGGACCGGGGATGGGGATCGCCCCGGAGCGGGGCCAGGCAGGGTTGGGATTTCGCCCTGGTACGGTGTCGGCCAGGGATGGGGTCGCGGCTCGCCCCGGAGCGGTACCGGGCAGAGATGGGGATGGGAGTCCGCCCCGGAACGGTGCCTGCCGGGTGGGGATGGGGACGTGGATTCATTCCGGAGCGGGGCCGGGCTCACCTGCTCGGGCGGGCGCAGGTGGTAGGTGCCGCAGGCCAGGATGCTGTGCCACCCTTCCACCGGGCACCACTCCACCGCGTCCGCGCTGAACTCCGTGTCCACCACCTGCAGCGTGCGCGTCCTGCACGGCGCGGCCATCGCGGGCCGGGCCCTGCAGCGCCGCCGGGGCGGCTCCCAGGAGGCTCCGGGGAGGCGGGGCCGCCGCCGTTCTGCTTCCCGGTCAGGGCGGGCCCGGGGCGGGGCTCCCCGCGGAGCCGCCTCTTCCCCCGCCGGGCTGGCCGCGCACACCGGGTCACTGGCGTTCTGCTCGTGTGTCTGAGCCCCCTCCCGGGGAAAAGGGCTGCGGCTCCAGCGCCCGCCCGGTGAGCGATCCCTGCCCTGAACCCGGCAGCTGCTCACGACAGAAAACCGGGATCAGCCTTCTCTCGGCATTAGAGACTCTCCCACCCCGGCACTTCCCCAGCAGACACGGGCGGACACCGCTGTCCCTGCGCAGGAGCTGTTCCGGACCCCGGAGCGATCCTGGGCGCTGCCCTGAGCCTTTCCTTTTCCCCTCTGTCCTGTCCCAGTCGGAGGGCAGGTCCTGCACACGCGGGATGCATCCCGCAGCCATTCCCACCGCATCCGTTCCCACCGCATCCATTCCCACCGCATCCATTCCCACCGCATCCATTCCCACCGCATCCCTTCCCACCGCAGCCATTCCCACCGCATCCATTCCCACCGCATCCATTCCCACCGCATCCATTCCCACCGCTACCATTCCCACCGCATCCATTCCCACCGCATCCGTTCCCATTGCATCCATTCCCACCGCATCCGTTCCCATTGCATCCATTCCCACCGCATCCATTCCCACCGCTACCATTCCCACCGCATCCATTCCCACCGCATCCGTTCCCATTGCATCCATTCCCACCGCTGCCATTCCCACCGCTGCCATTCCCACCGGTGCTGTTCCTGCGCTCCCAGCCTCTCCTGGAGCCTGGATTGCTGCTGTTCCCTGGAGGAAATCCTGCACACCGAAAGCTCTCCTTGCTGAGTGAAATCAGCCAAGGTCTGGCCGTTTGGTGTTTTCCCATAACCAACCCTACATTTATTGACACTGAATTTCATCTCACACTCTCCCATAACATCCTTCTGCAATTTACTCAGCCTTCATTATATTATTATTACACTGAATTACCTCATCAGTGGATGTTGTCAGTTTCATTGTACATTACCTTTTTTCTAATTTTTTAAATATATTGGGCATCCAGCTGTTTACTTCCCACCACCAAAAAAAATCCTCCCTTCTGCTCTTCCTTTCCTGTCTTTTAAACAGTTATTTGCCTTTGTGATATTTCCCTTTTTGACAAGCAGCTTTTTTTCCTTAAGTGCCTTGAGTAAAGTCATCGTTAAACGCAGTTCAGACTGTCCCAACCAAATTCTCTTTTCCCTGCTGGTGCCTGGAATTGAAGCAATTCCAGTAGAGTTTTGAAGCATGATTTCCCTGTACAAAACCCACATTGACTCCTCCTCAGTATTCAGCCATGGTGCTGCATCACAGCGTCCATGAATTTGTGAAGTGCAGGTGGCTGTAGTCTGAAATTCCTTCCAGAAGCCGCTGTGGCATTTGCTGTGACATTGTACCAAGGGACAGGTCACCATGCCAGCTGGGAGCTCAGCTTATTCATCCCTGAGCTCCCTCAGAGCCGTAGGTGGCACCGTCTGCTCCTGGCAACTTGTTGCTGCTCATTTCAGCTGAACTTTAATCTCTCCTAAAAGCAATTCTGTTATGAACAGATTCTCTGGGGAGCTCTCCAGATGGAAGTATTCCTGTGTGAACTCCACCAGCTCTTTCACAGGGAACACATATGCAAACAATTCGCTGGATTTTCTTCTGCTGAGACTTTCATCTTCAGGTCAACCTTTCCCTTTGCTGCTCATCAGTCTCTACTGACTCCAGCAGTCCCCCCTGCTCCTGATCTTTTCAAAACTACTCATGCAAGTTTTATGACTTGAACATTCTTCATATATCATTTTCCTTTGCATTATTTTGCTGGGTTGGTTTGTTTGCTTGCTTGTTCTACATTTCACCTGCCAAATGTTATTCTTTCCATCTCTTACCATTTGGACACAAGTCCAGTTTACAAAGGATTTATTCTTACTCTGAGTAGCCCACGATGCTCCTGTTTAATCACACCAGCTTCCTCTTGCACTCAGTGCTGTTTTGCTGGGTGGTGAAGCTTTGCTCCTGGCTCATGTGGTGTCTTACACCATCTCCATGCCTCCCATAAGCATTTCAGTCTTTCAGCTGCTCCTTTTACCACGAGTTTCGTTTAAAATTAAGTCACAGAGGAAAACTAAGACTATAACCTGATGGTGTGTTCAAGGTGCGAGTATCAAAACACCAAGCCCTGCAATCCATTGTATTTCATATTTTGTGTTCCTTAAGCCAGCCAGGATTTCCAGTTGTGTTTTCTGCATGTTGGAATTGGTGGTATCATCCTACTTGGATAGGAAAGAGCACGTGGAAGGTACCTGTATCAACATTTCATGGTGTGTTTACAGGGGATGTGCAGCCCTCTGTTACAGCCAGCATCAGCAACGCTGCAGCCTCCTGACTTGAGCTGGATTTACCAGACTTCCCTGCAGGAAACAACTTGGATGAAGAATATCTCTATCAGAGATATTCTTCAAGTGGAAGCACTTGGAAAATCAAGTTCTGATAAAGAAATTGTCCAGGTCTGCTCCCAGATAAATGACTCTAATGCTGGGTTTTTAAAAACTTGTCCATATAGAGCTATTCCTGCCAGCCTGGGGTCTCTGTGGGTAAGGAGGGCCTTTCCAAGAGCACCATTCTCTAGGATGGCTTGAGGAGCTGCCACCTTCAAGTTCCTTTCTGACCCTCCTTACTGAGAGGGAAGATCTCTGTACATACCAAGATCTGCCAGAATCATTGATCACACAACTCCCCCACCAGCAGGCAGGGATGTGTTTACTGCAGTCCCAAAGACCTTTCCAAGAGTCAAAATCCCCACAGCCACTTCTCTGCTCTGGCACAAGGACAGTCTGGAGTCAATCCCACACCCAGGTCAGAAGCTGTTATCCCCCTGAGCCTTTGCAGAGTATCTGGGCAGTTTCTTTCCACCTGGGTTGGTCTCACAGCCTTTGAACCCTGTGGGCATCTCCCCACCTGCTGTACCCCATCCTCCCAGCCCCTTCCCTCCCACATTCCCTGGGACTGGGATTTCCCCACCCTTCCCTGAGTCCCACCTTTCCCTGATTCCCTCGGAGGAATTTCCCCATTGCCCCACCAGGCCTTGGTCTGCAGCCTGTGCTTGTGCTCATGGCAGCACTACAAACATCAGCACCAACTGTTCCCTGCTTGGTGCTGCTCAAGTGTTTAAGGGCCCTGAGGCTGCACTTTGTTTTGATAAACATGATTCCTGGTAATAAAATGGAAAACTGGCAGGACAAATAGCAGCCTTTTAAACAGGCAAGGGAAAAAAGTCAGTACTTCTGCCCTGTTCAAAGGATTACCTCAAATAATAAACAAAATATTCCTTATGTCCCATTTTATATTAAACAAAAACTGTGTATTTCATTTCAAGGAAAGACTGAATGTTTCCTTAAAAAAAAAAAAAAAAAAGATTACCCATTACAGGCAAATTTGATTGGGTCCTGCTTGGTTTTTTCATACTGAAGGGCACTTTGGGCTGCCTGAACAGAAAAGTTACAGTACAACTGTGGTTTAAGAGTGGCAACTCAACCAAGCACCTTCAGGTGAACTTCCAGCAGGAAGTTTCAGAAATTCTTTGCTATTTCCCAAGATGCTTAAAGCCAAAGGATGAAAACCCACCCAAATGTTAATAATTCATAACTTCCTGTGCAGATATTAGAAACAGAATATAATATTGGAAGTCCACAGCAGATCAATTTTCTAACAAATTGAATACAAGCAAGACCAACATTGCAACATGAAGTAGCAAAGTGAATCCTGATTAAAAAATCAAAATTCTGAACAGCTTTTACAAAAAAAATTTCACTAAGCACTCCAAGAAAGGCTCTGCATTAAGCACTCAGCAGCTCACATTCTTCTACTGTGAAGCAAGACTAACACCTGGCACTAAATTATCCATTTAGCTCTTCAGGAAACTCAACTGATATTCCTTACACTTCCAAGGCAAAAATGAAAAAGAAAATGGTTATTCATGTAAAGAAAAATAGGCATGTGCTCTGCAAGAGAAATCCTCCTCCCATACTACTTTTACTCATTACTACATTAAAAAAAAATAAATCAAAAAGTGATTCTTGGATTGATGACAACTCTTAAAAAAATGAATAAATAATTCAAATTACCCAGTACTAGACATTTAAACATCTCTGCACATGACTGGAGTGTTTGCTATGCTACGGAGAAGCCACAAGGGCAACCATATCCACACACAGCTGCTACCTGAGCTCCCCTGCCACTGCCTTTTGTACAAGGGCTTTGGAACAGAAAACTGCTCCAGCTTCCTGAAAATCCTGGCTGCTCCAAGGCCCATCTCCAGCAGCTCTGGCTGCAGTGCCTGGACACTGATCCCAGAGGGTCCCTGTGCCCCACGCCAGCTCCTGGGGCACTGCTCCTGCCCTGCAGGGACTTCCAGCACCCAGGGGTGACTGAGCTCTGAAGGCAGCTGGAAGGGAAGGGGAAAAAGCCAGAGAGCAGACATGGATTCATTCCAACCTTTACTTTGTTTGCTCTTTTTTTGTTTGTATTTTTTTTTAAATAGAGCTTCCATGCAGAGTTCTCCAGAGTAAGTGCTAATGCCAGAGCCTGCCCCGCCGGCCTTGGCACTGCCACAGACATTTCTGCCACATGGGAGGAAAAGCTTTTGCTACATGACTTTTTTTCTTTTTTTTTTTTTTTTTTTAACTTTTAGGCCAACAACATGTTCTCATCTGAACATTACAGTTAATGAGTGCTATCAAGAATTCCTAACAAAAACTGTACATGAGTTTACAAACGTATTAACATATAAATAATGAGAAGCTTCCTGCCTGGAGCCTCCACAGTAGTCTTTTTGCTTGAGAATATAATACTGGAAGGGCAGACCCGATCCCTTTCCACAGCACCAGTCAGAGCTGGCTTAGTCCAGTCAGCCATTCTGCTCAAGCATCACAGGGTTTTTCTTCAGTGCCTCTGGCTTTGATAAGCAGTCTGTCATACTGTGCAAAAGCAAGAGTCCAATGCCTTTGGGAAGGAATCCTGCTGCTGAGAGGCCTCTGCCACCCGGTCATCGTTCTGGTCCGAGCTCCTGCTGGAAGGTCCTTTTCTTCTCCCGACAGTGTTTCTTGTGGGCAGGCCAGTCCTTCTGCTGGCACTGCGAGCCGCAGTACCGCGCCACCTGGCAGCGCCCACAGATGTTGAATTCACGTAACTGGGAACAAAAGGTGGCGTTAGAGGGGCTGCCCAGTGCCCAGGAGAACTCAGCATCACTCCCAAGGGGCACCCAGCAGCATTCCCAAGGAGCTGAATGATCAGGTCTTCCACATCTTGTCACAAACAGGTGACAGGACAAGGCTGAACAGCCTTAAGCTGAAGGAGGGCACGGTTAGAAGGGTATTGGGAAGAAATCCTTCCTGTAAGGCCCTGGCACAGGTTAGCCTGCAGCTGCCCCTGGATCCCTGCAAGTGTCCAAGGCCAGGCTGGACAGGGCTTGGAGCACTTTGGGATAGTGCAAGGTGTCCCTGCCCATGGAATGAGATGAATTGTAAAGTCCCTTCCAACCCAGAGCAGTCTGGGATTCTATGAAACACAAACATCCCACCACGAGTTCCACAGAAACAGAGGGTTTGAAGCAATTTCTGTGGCTGTGTATCTGCTCTTGTAAAATGGGCTTAATAGACAAAATATTGGAGCATTACACATTTGTTGTCACCATGCTGCTGTTATGTCAACTTAAGTTCTGTTTTCAACTACCAACACCTGAAATTCAGAAATTATCAGCAGGGCTGCACAAGCTCAGTCACTGCCAAAGTTACTGCTATCCAGGGAGCTTTTGGGCACAGACCCAAATAAAAGGCAGAACTGCCTCTGTTTCAAATACAGGGAATTTAAGATAATTTTTGCAAATGCTCCCTTCCCCAAAGCAGAACACAATGGGTTTAGCCTACTCAGCATCTGCTGTTACAAGAAAAGCTCCTCTTTGTAGATAAGGCATCTGTGTGACAGAGGCACAGTCCCTGCACAACTCATTCTCTCACTCTTGATGTTGTTTTATCTTCCTCCAGCAGAACTTTTCCTCCCAGCTCTCCCCTGAATGAAAACCACTGCAATTCACCTTCTGCTCAGGAAATGGTAACCAGGTTATTTTTTGATTCCACAACTGTCCAAACTCTCTCACAATGTTTCCTGCTGCCTCCCACAGCTGCTCACTCATCCCTGCAGGAAAGCTTCCACCTGGCTATTTGTGCACTCTGCAGAAATCACCTTCCTCCCAGCAGCCCAGTAACATCCACTGCTCCAATTCAAACCCACATTCCCTCCAACTGAAAATTATCACAGGGTCTGAAGGTTCAGGCCAAAGAAAACCTGGGTGGAAGAAAATTATTGCTTTTAGCCACTGAATGGCTCATATAAAGCTCTACATGTTAAATTACAAATAAATCCCATGACATACCATTAACCCAAGGCATTCCATGCTCACTCCCAGCTCTCTGCACCCACCTGTTTTTCAATCATTGTGCAGGGAGGGTAGTGACATTCATAGTAAGTGCAGGAGTTCTCTTCCTCCTCCACAACATCCCCATTAGCATTGTAATATCTGGTTACATTCAGGACAGGAAACTGCTCTTCTATGGGGTCTGTAGGAAGCTGTTGGATTGCCAGCCAGTACAGGCTTTGTTCCCTGGGAAAAAAAAAATAACAAGTTTGGTACATCAACTCCTAATAATCAGATAGAGAAACTGATTCCAAATTTATTAATAAATAAGGTTAACATTGTATTTAGCCTCAGACTGCACATACTGCTCATATATTGGGTATTTTAAGGTTATTTTAGTCTAAGTAACCCCAAAAGTTTAAAGCTATCAATCAAGAAATATTTACATCAAGTAAAACTAATTCTGTGCAAAATTATTCACACCAAGTCAAAATTAATTTCTGGCTTGAAGTCTGTTTCTTATTCTTGAACCCCAAAATCATATGGAGCATTTGTAATTCACTAAAACTTCTCAAAATCAGTTTAATCAGCTCTAAATATCCCAATCTTAAGCTGCTGCTGCAAGTGCTTCAGGAGACTGTGGTGTGAAGTCTGTGGGTCTCCCACTGTGTCCCATCAGTGATTACCCAGATCCATCCTGGCATTGAGAGTTTGATGTGCTGAGTGGCATCAATGAAACCCAGCCCATGGGAAGTTCCACAAGCTGCTGGTGAGAGGTGCTGGAAGCTGAGGCCAGAACCCACCCTGAGCGAGTCCAACCCCAACTCACAACTTCCACCATGAGCTCCCAGTTCCCACAGGTCACACTGGAATTTCAGTGCCTGAGGGGCAGAAGGCAGTGAGATGGGCAGGTTTCCCTGAGCCTCTGCTCAGCTGGGAGGGCACAGAGGATTCCTGCTCCCCCTGGCACAGCAGGACCTCAGCACAACCCCGAGGGTGAGATGGTCCCTGCACAGCAGGGACACGAGCACAGACTGTGCCCCAGGAGAGGAAGCCAGGACACAGTGATGTGTAAAGCATCCAAGGTTAAATCAAAAAGGCTCTGCCAAGGCAAAAATCACTAAAGAAAGGAGACAACATCTGCAGAGATTTTCACTCCCCCTGCTAGTGCTGCCATACCTTTGTTTGCTTGAGATCTCCTCAGCCTTGGGCTTCCAGCCCCACGGGACAAGGCGCAGATTGTCCAGGCGGTTGTCCACGGTCACCAAGTTCAGATGCACCACCTGAAAGCCAGGAGCAATCCCTCCCCTGTGCCTCTCCCTGCAGGACACAAACCAACCTGAACGTCAGTGGTGAACAGGAACAGCTGACAAACAAAGGATCACAGCAATTCCAGAGGCAATGTGAGTTGGGACCTGCTGGCACTGGGCTGCAAACCGACTCCAGTGGCTACTTCAGACAGGGCAACTCCCAGGAGAAAGTGCCTTTTTCCACTAAGAGATTTCAATTATAAATTACTTAAATCAAAAGACAGAGTATAGAGTAATTTTAAGCATATTGCTTAGTTCCAGAGTCTACTCCTGCAGTTACTGCTAGAGATCCATGAAATTACAGTGTTCCTCAAAAGGTGCCAATAATGGCTTATTATTTTCATAGGAAATTCTATCAGATACGTGCAAGTTTGGCACTGGTGTGGAGTCACAGGGCTTATTATTTATGAAGAAACATCTCTGGACAACAACAGGACAGAGGTTTCACCAAGTATGCAAATGCTTTTTAGACCCTAATTGTGTGTAACACACTGAAAGTCTGAAATTACTCCACAATTGATCAAGAGACACCTGAAACGTGCCCAAAACCCAAAGCAGGACTAAGCCAGGATGGCTGCAGGGGAAATCTTCCCTACTGCCTTCTAAGAGTTTCTATTTCCCCTTCCCCCTTCTTTTCACCTCTCCTTTCTCTGTTTCATCAAGTTCATTGTCAAACACCTTCCTGCCTGGACAAGTTTCAGTATCACTTCTTGCAGGAATCCCCATTCCAGCTGAAATGCAAGGCTTGGACAAAAGCTGTGTCCCTGTGTTTGTTCTGCCATGAGGAACTTCCCAGCACAGGAGAACAAGGACCTAACAGAGCTGACAGCACTCACTGAGGGTAACCCAGCAGCTCCTCCATGGACACCTCCCAGCAGCTTCCCACAGTTTCACCCAAGCCCAGCCTGGACACTGAATCCTGCTCAGCCTTTACTGAGCATTTCACCTCAAATAGTTCATTTAATTTTGAAGAAATATTTCCGAGTTTAAAAATTCCCACTTTTTTAACCTTGACAAAGCTCAACATTACCCAGCAGAATAGGAAACTCATTTCAATGTGACTTGCAATGAAAAATGTAGGAATTTGTATTCTTTGTCAGAATCCATCCAGATATGTGTAAGTTATATGCAAT
The DNA here is from genome assembly GCA_013397075.1 of Rhabdornis inornatus. NCBI lineage: Eukaryota > Metazoa > Chordata > Aves > Passeriformes > Rhabdornithidae > Rhabdornis > Rhabdornis inornatus. Next base: position 113,434 of record VWZS01007404.1, on the reverse strand, counting down.
GCATATAACCCTTGCAATTTACTTATGCCTCAAAAATTTGTAGAATTTAATGAGTAGAATCCCCTTGGAGAAGCCACAAGCAGCACCTACACACAGACTGTGCTCCAGCTCCCACCAGGTAACTCCTGTGAGGACACCCCTGCATGAGAACAGAGCCTGGAGCCAGCTGTCAGGGAGTCTGCTGGGCCTCCATGGAACACAGAAAAGTTCTTCCCTTTGAAGGTAAAACTAATAAAATCTTTCTTTGGGGGAAAAAGAAACCAAACTTCATATATAAAAGCAAACAAGCTATGGCAAGGAGTCTGCTGAAGTGCCCTAAAGGAAGAATCCCAGAATCCCACCTTGATTTGGGTTGGAAGGGACTTTAAAATTCAGCTCATTCACTTTCCACTATCCCAGGTTGCTCCAAACCCCATCCAACCTGGCCTTGGACACTTCCAGGGATCCAGGGTCACTTCCAGGGCCTCCCCACCCTCACAGCGAAGGACTTCCCAATATCCCACCTATCCCTGCCCTCTGGCACTGGGCCATTACAGTAAAAGCTACTTTTGAGCTGCTGAAGACCAGCAGAGGGTCTGGCAAAGGGAATCAGGAGTCCTGAGTGCTCCAAGTGGGAACCCAGAACTGGTGAACTGCTGGAGGTAAGCATCAGTCAGATATGGAGACAGGGAAGGAGTTAAGGTTCTTAGAACGAGCCTGGGACAAAGTGCCAGCTGGAGAGACGGGACAGATAGGAGACAGGAATCTGAGAGGAGAAGACTGAAGTTCAGAGCAAGAACAGAATGTGCAGGGGGAAAGAGAAGGGGATTCCAAGACTAGGTTAAGAAATATTTTTTATTTTATTAGATGAGAGTTTAGAAACTGCTAGAGCTGGGGAAAGAGAAGGAATTATGAGAGATTGTCCCTGACACTGGGATGTCACAGCAGAGTGGCACATAGCTCCCCCTGCTCCTCCACAGCCCAGATCTACACCCAACAACCCAAAAAGCAAATTCTGATCAAATCCCCTCCCACACTGAGCCAGTCTTTACCTCCTTGTATGAAACCACATTTATCTACATCACTGCCAGCTTTTCTGTAGCCTCAAGTGACAAAAGCCTAAGTAAAAGTGGAAGCTGAGCCTTGCTGGTGAGCAGCCAGTGTTAAACATCACTGCACCGAGGTGCCAGAACTGGTAATGCCCAATTCAGGGTGGTCCCTTCTCTCCACACATCAAGGAAGCTTGGAATGCACGAGCACTCCCCTCCCCAGGCCTCTCTCTGACCATCCCAGTTCATCCAAACTGAGCAGGAAGGACAGGCTGTGCAGAACCTGCCTTGTCCCTTGCAGAAGGGCCAGAAGAGCAGCCTCAGTAATGCAGCCAAAACTCCTCAGAGCTGGAGCTTCTGCCTCACCCTACACTCCTGAGCTCCTGCAAGACGCCAGGCAAAACCCTTCCCCTAAGACTTTTCAGGGAATCATCTGGACTCTCTTCTTTTGGCATTTCAGCAGCTCAGAACCCAGGACTGGAATACAAGTGCAGACACAGCAATTCCAAGCACCAGGAACCAGAACTGAGCCTGTTACAGGCACCAAGACGGCAAGTACTCAAAAAAAAACCCTTAAAAACCCCCAAAAATCAGGTCTTGGATGGCTTTTTGAACATGCAGTTGGTGCTACTTATGACTAATCCCCTGCTGCTGCTCCCCAGGGAACATCTCTGCACCCAGCAGAACACAGAGCTGGGATTGCTCCACAGGGAACAGCTGAGGGGATGAGACTTCTGCAGAGACATCCAAACCTTGCTTTGGGGGAGCCAAAACTCCACGTGGAAATCACAGCAGGCACCAGAGAGGCTGAAGAACCATCAAGATGTTCTCCCTGTAAGAATTTTTGCAGCTCATGTGGGGAATTTTCAACTCTTGGCTGCCTTTTGATCCCACACTTGCCTCTGTACAGGGCAGCAGGAGGGCTCTGGGAGAAGGTCCCTGCCACTGCTGCAGCTCCAGCAGTCCCTGGCTTTCTATCCCAAGGGCCTCATGACATGAACAAAGATACTGGCTTAAGTAGAAAAGAAAAAAAAAAAGCCAAAAAGTCTCTTTTACTTGCATCTACCACATGCTACTCACTGTATCTTAAGCCGAAGGCACTCAGCTGGGTTGGTTTTTCATGTTTTTGGGGGTCCACGTGCAGAGAACAACTGAGTTACACACCTCCACCTGCAGTAATCCATGTTCTTTGGTTTTCATTCATCCAAGGATGAATGCCATCCATCAGGCTGGCACTGGGAAATGCAATCACTGCCTGGCTCTGCCCAGCTCTCCTGATTCTCACAGGCTCCTCCAGCACTGCCCCTCCTCACCAAAGGAAGGACCTGCCACAACTCTCCAGTCCTGGCTTGTGCTCAGAGCAGCCCCAACACTGCTCTTTAGGAGGGGCAGAATCTTCACAGCCCCTGCAGAGACTCAGCCACTGACATGCAGTGTTTGAGCTCCAACCAAAGATCAGCAACACAAACACCTTCAGGACCAAAAGGAATTCACAGCAACAGCAGAGATATTTTATATTTTCTAGTCCAAAAATCTGGCTGCAACTTCAGAACTGCAGCTCTGCTTGCCTGGCAGCTGACACCCCTCTCTGTGCCTCTCCAAAATCCCCATTACACTCAATCTCTTATTTTTAACCCCAGCCCATGCTTGAGTAATACAATTTGAATTTCCTAACTGAATATGCTCAAATGACTTCCTAATTTGAGTAAAACAAGCCAGAAGAGGCAATAGCTGGGCTGGGCCATAAACAAATAGCTAGGCTGTCATTTGCACAGCCTTCAACAATTGACCTGAATAATTTTCAGGTGCTGTTTAATGCTACTTACAAATAATTATGACTGTCTGAGGTTCACAGTTAGCACCAGCTGCCAGTGATTTGCTCCACATACTGCAGCCAATTTCATAATTTCAACAAAGTTCTATGTGCAATAAGATTAAACATTAACAGATGCAGGTTAAAATCCATATTTAATAAGCAGATTGGAAATAATAACAATAATCTGATATTCTTCCTGTCTCCTTCCTCATGTGCAGAGCCTGGTTCTAGGAGATAAAAGATAGCCTGGAATGATAAAGGACATCCTGGGCACTGTGACTTCCAAGGATATGGAACTGAATAGAAAATAAGCTTAATTTTTCTAAAAAGGCTTTTAAAAGAAATAAGATTTATTCAGTAGATCTGACCTTTTCTACAAACCTGTCAACATCTAGAAGGAGCAACAGATAAGCTCAGAGGCTGAGCTGCTCTCACAAATGAGGAAACTGGCCCCAAAACTTAATGTTAATCCTATGAAGGATTTCAAAAATTTGTAGAGTATGGAAAATAAAAGATGCAGCAGCTGATATGAACCATCAGCAGCAACACTTCAGGCAGTTTTGCAGAAAGCTGTAAAAAAACATCTTTAAATTATCAGAAGTTCCCTCTCTGCAGTGTTCTTCCAATTCTCAGCAGACAAAAAGCCCCACAGCAAACCTTCAAAGTCTTCACCTATTAAATGGTGCAGGTTCCATTTTTCCCCCCAGCTGAAGTTTGGGCAGCATTTCTCAGGTGTGAACAGGGTGTCTGTGAACCACACTCACCTGTCTCTGTTTTCCCAGCCTGGAATGTTTCACAGGCTGTGCTGTGAGGACTCTGCAAACCAAAGTCCTGTGGGCACCTTGTGCTGGGTTTCCAACTCTCATGAGGGGAATTTGGCTACTACAGGCAGAGAAATCACCCCACACAAGTTGGTGGCAGCAAACTGAACCCCTGGTTTTGCACTCCCTCCAGTACCCACCAGAGCAGCTCGTGCAGGAGGCGGCCTGAGCCCCGGCCTCGGTTCTTGTCGAACGCGTACGCGAAGATTTTAGCACCATTTCCATCAGCATCCACCTCCATGCGAGCCTGGAGGGAAGGGAAAGGCTGTGAGATCACCCCACAAGGGGCAGACAGCACCTGCTCCACTGGCATGGACCCAACACCTCACACTTGTCCCTGCAGGTCCCTTCAGAGCTGAGCTGTCTCAAACCCCCAGGGGGACCCAACCAGGTGGGGCTGGGGGGCCTGCCTGGATACAGAACAGCAGGAATGCAGCTGTGGAGCTGGGATCCATGCCAGGATCCACACTCTGACCCTGTGCAGCCACCAGGGCTTTGCCTTCAGCACTGCCCCTACACTCACCTCACTGGGAGAGCCAGGTCCTGTCATTTTTCCTGCACTCCATACACTGTGTTGGTGCCAAAGCTCACAAAGTGCAGCAAGAATTCGATACATTTGGGACAGTCACAGCGAGTTACCACCACAGTGACAGAGACACTCACAGGGGAGGGATTGGAAAAACAGGGAGTGTTCTGGCAGCAGCACTGCCCAAACTCCTAAAATTCCTAAGAGCAGCCCCAAATCATCCACTGCACTGCAGAAATTTAGCAGATGATGGTCCCTCCTCCAAAAAAAGCCTTATTTGTTGAAGATTTAATATGCACTGACTTTCACTTTCAAAGCCTTGGTAGAACCCACTTACCCTCTTCCAGTGGATGTGAAGAGGAAACACTTTTTTCAAGTCCCATAACCAGCTACAATAATACATGTTTTCCTCATCCAAGATTAAGTGCAGAGTGAACATTTTTAATGTTTGCCAAACCATGGGAGGACAAATTATCAGTTCTCCAAAAGCATACAAACAGTATGAGAATAAAAAACTACATAACAAATTAGTAAATACAAGCTTCCACATTGGGACTTCACTAACTTAAAACTGGCTCTTTTTCCCCCAATCACGGGCGTTGCAGGCACAACCACGAGCTGTTTGGATGGAGCAGGGCACAAGGAAAGGGAAAAGCCGAGGCTCCACCGGGAGCCCGAGCAGCGCCGGCCCGGGGAGGGCGCGGGGGGCGGCGGCGGAGCCGGGGCAGCCCGGGCGGGGAGGGGAGTCCCAAAACCCGGTAAAACACCGCGAGGGGAGCGCGGGCAGCGGCTCTCACCTCGAAGGAGTAGCTCTCCACCAGCGGGATGTCCTGCTCGTCGATCAGCGTGTACTTGGTCTGGAACACAGCGAGAGCGCCGTCAGCACGGCCCCGGAGCGCACAGCACGGCTCGGAAACACCCGGGACTGCACGGTACGGCCCCGGCTCCGCACGGCACGGCACGGCTCCGTAAGGCCCCG
>VWZS01007404.1:75127-108184 GCA_013397075.1 Rhabdornis inornatus | reverse complement strand
GGCCCCGCGCGCGGGCGCGGCGGCGCGGGCGCGGGAGGCGCGGGCGGTGACGTCACGGTCGCGGGAAGCTTCGTGCCGGCGGCAGCGGGGGCGCGGCCGCGCTTAAAGGGACCGCGCCCCCTCGGGGGAGGAACGTGGTCATCGGGAACGGGGACAGCGCCGGCGACACCCCCGGGGACCCCAGGAAGGGGACAGGGACACCCCCAGGGCCGGGGAGCCCCCGGCTCGCACGTGGCGGCGGCAGCCTCACCGCGTGGATGCCCGGACACCCCGCGCAGCCCCGACGAGCCGTGCGGACGGAGCCTCTCCCGGCCGGATCGGACAGGGACCGGAGTGCCCAGAGCTGGAGACACCCACCGGGATCACGGAGTCCCAGCTCCCAGGACATCCCGACAATCCCTCCCTGTTCATCCCCGAGAGCAGCGCTGGGCTTTGCCTGGGATGTTGGTGTGACCCCAGGCAGGGGCTGTGAGGCCCAGACTGGCTGTGCCTGCCTTGGGGCAGCAGCCAGGCCCAGCTGGGACAGCTGTGGTCCAGAGGGACCACAGAACTATTGTGGGGTCACCCCAAGAGAATCCTCACGAGGACTTCCAGCCCTTCCAGCACTGGGGGTTACTTCAGGACCTGTGAGGATGTCACAGTAATTTTCTGATTCAGATTTCAGCCCACGGTACCTTCTGCATCTTCATTCCCTCAAAAAACTGTAAAGATTTGTGGGATCCTTCTCCCAGGGCTGCTCCATCTGCTCACCCCAGCCTGGATTGATCCCAGGGGTTGTCCTGACCCAGGGGCAGCTCCAGCACTTGGTCTGGTTAAACCTCATGAGGTTCCTGTGGCCACTGCTCGAGCTTGTCCAAGTCCCTCTGGATGGCATCACATCCCTGGGATGTGTCACTGCACCCTCAGCTTGGTGACACCTACAAGCCAGCTGAGGTTGCACATGATCCCTTAATCTATGTAATAAATAAAGATACTAAATTAAATAATAAATTAGGAAGATGGGTTTAAATGTGACATTAATGTAGGTTGTTACCTTAGAACCCTCTGCCTGCTTTTGAAGAAGCATGATTTGGAAAAAATGAATTATTGCAGGGAAACCCTCCTTCTAAGCATTGCTTTGTGCCTGCCAGAGCACATGCCCTCAGGCAGCATGGGAAAGTTATGGATCCTGTCCCAGGAGAACTCCGCATAAGCAAAAGGAAACATTTTTCCAACTGTTTCCAGCACTGCCATGTGGAGGAAAACCCACACAGGACAGCCCTGACAGCAGGAGGCTGAACAGCTCCTGAAACTCTCCGGGTTCACGTCAGAGTGGATGCCTAACACTAGGGGCACAAAGATTTTAAACGAGCTTAAAGCAGAGTGTCACGGTTTTGATTTGCCAATTAAAATATACTCATTTTCTGTTGTGAGACAGAACTAGGAGTAGAAGCAAGGCAGGCCTAAAACTTAAGAGGGTATAAAAAGAAATTTATTAACTACACAAAAGGGAAAAAAAAACTCAGAATAAGATTGTCAGACCACTTTTTCCTTCCCTTTTTCAACCTTCATAACAACGAAACAAACATACAAGAAACTGCTTCAATTAATTCCCATCTCAAACTGTTCCTTTTTCTGTTCACTTTGGAGTGAGAAGCTTCCTCTTGTTAGGCTATAGGGATTTTTTCCACAAGAAAGTAGAAAACAATTTTCTCATGGTTTCATTTTCACGATTCTGCATCCGCCTGGTATTTGCAGTCGTGGCACTCCTCCCAACTCCACGGCCTTCCCAAAGCTGTGGGAGGAAAAAAGCGGCTAGGATTTTTATATTAATTTGAGTCTCTCTGGTCACTGTCCATGGCCACCCCCCTTCTCTCCCTCTCTACCAGGACATGCCAGCTCCCGAGACAGGGGGCCCGGCCCAGCCCCTGCCAGGCCCACAGGCCTGCAGTGGAGCCAGGCCAGGGCCCTGTTACCTGCACTGCTGCCGGAAAAGCCAAGAGGCCTCAGTTCCGGATTACCTCCTTCAAAATGTGTGTTCACGGGGTGAACTAACTTTCTTCAATTAGTTCTTTACGCTGTCAATAACTAAACCAGCTTCCAACTGGTCACTATCAACTTCCAGAGGAGTACTCATAAAGAAAACTTCTCTTTGAGTTTTTTCCTCCCCAGGTCAAACTACCACACAGAGCTGCTGCTGAAAGGGGCTGCAGCCTCTGCCATGCTGCTCTGCCTCAGGCACTACAAGCGTTTGTGGCAGCTTTGTTGTGGAATCCCTGCAAAACCTCAGCTGGAAGGGACCCAGCCCTCCCCTGGCACTGCAGCCAGGCTGGCCTTGGGTGAGGACAGGGACCCCCTCAGCCTGTGAGCACTCCTCACACAAAGGTTTATTCCCCGTGTACCTTATCAGAATTTGTGCCACACAAATCCTTGGATGGGGATTGGGCAAGTTACAGAGCACAAGCCACACCTGACCTATTCAGAGAGCATCAAAGCATTGCTCCCAGCTCAAAGCATCGTCAATTCCAACAAAGGAACCAAACAGAACCAGAGTATCCTGAGCTGGAACGGACCCACCAGGATCACCCAGTGCAGCCCCTGTCCCTGCCCAGACCCCCCAACAATCCCAGCCTGGCCATCCCTGGCAGCGCTGTCCCAACGCTCCTGGAGCTCTGGCAGCCTCGGGGCCGTGCCCATTCCCTGGGGAGCCTGGGCAGTGCCCAGCACCCTCTGGGGGAAGAACCTTGCCCTGGTCTCCTCCATTAACCTCCCCTGAAACATCTCCAGCTGTTCCCTTAGCACGGCAAGTGCCTTGAATTTCAGCTGTTTTTTTTTTCCTGGCTGCCTCAGAAAAAGGCCCTACAAACAGCTGCAGGAAAACAAAGTACAGAGCCACAAACTCTCCTGGTTTTGACCCCATCAGCTGCTCATGGAGCTGGGGACAGGGAGAGAGGGGCTAGCACAGGCCTGGAGCCTGGGCAGAGCTGCCCAAGGCACAGCCACACCAGGCAGAGACAGATCCCTGAGCTCGTGGGATTCCCATGGCTGGGAATACCCATGTCAGGCTTCACTCAGTTTTGCTTTAGCAGTCAGGAGGGTCCAGCTCCCCTCCACACGACCAGGGACACAGTGGGTTGTCCTGGACAGCTGGTGTCTGCCAGGGCTTTCAGATTTGATAAATGGGTTTTTTGATCACGCCTTTCCCTCTGTCACTACAGCCCCACTTCAGGCTCTGTGGCCCTCAAGTCACCAGGACAGTGACCCCAATTTCATCAGGGAGCAAAGGACACAACTGGATCTCATTTTGAATAAGCAAGGGTAAACATTCTGCTCTCATTCCTCACATTTTTTAACAGCCACACTTCCATCCCTGCCCCAATCCATCCAGAATAGGCATGGATACATCACACCAAAGGTGCCGTTATTTCCAAAAGACAGGGAGAGTTTCCCCCAAAGGAAAATTCACAGCATGGGATAGGGACAAATCAAACCAACAACAGTGCTTGCAGACAACTGGGTCTTTATTTAGGTATTTAAAGTGCTACAAAAAACTGAAGGAGCCTCCATCTGGCAACTTCCTTTTCTGCAGTCTTAACTCTGTTGGAAGAAGCAGACACAGCTCATTAGTGAAATCTTTCAGAAATTAATGTTACCCAGCAATTTCAGTCAGAGCTGAACACTTACAGCTGGGCACTCGATGGCACCACTGTTGATGTCATCAATGATGTCATGGGGGTGTCTCCCATCAATGCTGCAGCCCACAGACTGGGCAGTGCCAAGGATCTCCTTGATGGTCCCTGCAGCAGGAAGACACAGCTTGTCAGTGCTTTACCAGGGAAAACATCTCAGGAGCTTATCTGGAGCAGCCTGGGCTAGTGGAAGGTGTCCCTGCCCATGGCAAGGGGGGGAACTCATGGAGCTTTAAGGTCCCTTCCAACACAAACCAGCCTGGATTGACATTCACACAGAACTCCTCACAGGTCTCAGCTGTCCCTCTCTTCCCTCAGGGGTTTGCAGGCTGCAGCCTCAGGGCTCATCAGGGAGCATCAAGTCCCTTACCCGTATCGCACACCCTGGATTCTCCCAGGAACACGCTGGAAACTCCCTGTGCCTCTCCCCAGGTGTTGGGGCTGCCTGTTCCCAGCCAGCACAACTCAGCTATGGACCCTCCCTCCCAGGAAAGGGAGCAGGTAAGGAGCATTCCCTGCAGCCCAAGCCAGACTCACCCGAGAGCTCCCGGGCCAGGGAGCGGTGCCGCATCTGCCGCGCGATGTTCACGATCTCGTCGAAGGTGACGCTGCCACTGTGCTTAACTGCGAGGGAACAGCAGCAGTGAGGCCACCTGGGCACTGCCAGCTCCTGTTTCCCCTGGGAGCACCACTCCCAGCACTCAGACCACGTGCAGAGCTGGAAGTTTGCAGCTCCAGCAGGACTGCTGTCAGTGCTGTGCTCCCAGACCGCAGCACCAAATGATCCCCAATTCCTCTTTCTAAGGCTGTATTTCTGCCAGCTCTCCTGGCTGTGCCAGGCCCTGTGCTACAGGACAGCGCCTGATCCACCCCAGCTTTGCCCAGAGAAGCTGTGGCTGCCCTGGATCCCTGAAAGTGTCCATGGCCAGGCTGGACAGGCCTTGGAGCAACCTGGGATTGTGGAAGGTGTCCCTGCCTATGGCAGGGGTGGAATTGATGAGTTCTTAAGTCCCTCCCAACCGAAACCAGTCCATGACTCCGTATCTCCTCACAGACCTCTGCTAATGTGCATCTCTTGGTATCCTGGCACTGCAGGGATACCCAAAACCAGCCTCATGCCTCGTGTTTACCAGTTTGTGCTGAATAATCCCAGAGGAAGGTACTGGTATTTGCCCTCTTTTAGCCCCAAAACATTCAGAACCAGAGCCAGGGGAACACTTACTGTTCTTCTGCTTCTTCCTGTCACGGGGTGGCTCCTTCAGAGCTTTGATAATCAGAGCCGAGGCAGAAGGAACAACCTCTATCTAAATGCAAAGAGATTAATTTCCCCCCCATTCTACACAGAATTCCATTACTAATTAAGGAACTCAACCACTCAATTATCTCAGCAAAGGTAATTGCCAGAGCAGTGTGGGTTTGATCGGTTCCCTCATGCTCCAGGCTTTTTGTGCTGCAGAAATCCTGTTCCCAGGTTTTCGGCACAGGCCTCCCCACATGCAGGAGAGGACTGCTTCCTGCCTGGGGCTTTCTCTTAGCTCACCACTGGAATGTACCAGCCACAGGCATCAGAACAGGTACGGTGGCAGGTGGCTAGAGGACTTGGCAAGATTTTAAATTATTTATTTCTATGCTGCTTTTAAGAAAATTTTTTTGTTTTCTTGCTGCTTAAGACATTCTGTAGAAAGAACAATTTATCTGCAACAAGACGAAAGCTGAATTTATACACGAGGATCTTTTCTCAAGATCCTCCAAGCCCAGGCTCAACACACATCCCCCCACCCACGTTTTAAGGTCTTTCCAGAAGACCCCCACACACCCCCTGTGTGGCACTCATTTTATCCACCTCGGAAGGATGAAGGGCTGAGTGGACCCTGCCGGGATCCGGGCCGGTGGCTGGAGCAGGCGGAGCCCGGGTGGGCTCCACGCCTGCAGCACCGGCCGGCCCCTGCGGCGTGCGGTACCTGCGCTTGCCTGTTCTGGATCGTCAGCTTCACCGTGATCCGCAGCCCCTTCCAGTCGCCCGTGGCCTTGGCGATATCATCGCCCACCTTCTTGGGGGACTGAGGGAGGACACGTGGAGGTCACACAGGGCTCGGGTTAAAGCCGAGAGCCCCAGCGCTGCCCCGGCTCCTTCCCCGTGTGCGGTACTGCCGGGCACCTTCCCTCCAGGACGGAGCACAGAGCACGCTTCCCACCGCCTCCGGAACGTATTTTATCCCTCCCGCTGAAATTCCCCTCGGGATCCACTCACTCTCCCCAGCAGGACACGCTTCCCATTCCGCCCGGCACATGTTTCATCCCTCCCAGCCCATGCTCCCCGTGGCCTCCCACCTCCCTGCCCTCGCTCCCCAGCTCCCCCGGTCCCGCTACGTACCAGCCCCAGGGGTCCGATCTTGGGCGCCAGCGCGGACGTGGCTCCGACCTCTCCGCCGGTGCAGCGCAGGTAAACTGAGGGAAGAACGCCGCGTCAGCCGCGCCCGCCGGACCCCGCGGCCCCCGCCCGCCTCCCGCGCCCGTCTCCGGCACGTACCGACTTTGATCTCGTTGGGATCGAATTTGGGCGGCATAGCGGCGGCGGATGGCGGGGATGAAGGCGGATGGCGGGGATGAAGGCGGATGGAAGCGGATGGAACACGGCGCGGAAACAAAAGCCTCCCGCTTTCCGAGGACAGGGAAAAGGCAGCGTGGGCGGCGCAGGCCTAGGATATACCCTCCGAGGTCTCGCGAGAGGACAGGAATCTATAAATAACAGCCGAGATCTCGCGAGAGGTGAAGAGCTGGCTGTGGCGGGATCTGTGCAGATCTATTTATTTGTATTTATATCTCTGTATATCAATAAGTATTAATAGATAGATAGATAGATAGATAGATAGATAGATAGATAGATAGATAGATAGATAGATAGATAGCCAGCCAGCCAGCCAGCCAGCCAGCCAGCCCTGTTGCAAAATGTGGACTATGTGGAAGGGTGGTGAGGCACTGTCAGGGGAGTCTCCGCCCCTGGAGGTGTCCAAGGAAGGCCTAGCCGTGGCGCTCAGTGCTCTGGGCTGAGGACGAGGCGGGGATCAGGCCCCGGTTGGGCTCGGTGATCCCCGGGGGATCTTTCCCATCCCGGACAATTCCGGGATCCCGTGGCCGGGCGGGGCGGTCCTCCAGCCGCGTGGGGGCGCTCGAGCGCGGCGGGCAGAGCTCTGTGGCCGGGGCGGGGCGCTCTGGGCGCGTGGCTCGCTGGTGCCGCTGATCACGTGACCCGGTGGTGAGGCAGCGATGGCGGCGCCGAGCGGTGAGCGGGGCTGGGGACGGGGGACCCGCTGTGGGATCCGCTGGGGAACGCTGGGCTGTCCCGGGCCGGCACCGGGCACCACGCCTCGGGGGTGCTTCTCGGGAGGGCTCGGGAGCGGGCGGTGTCCGGAGCTACGCAATGTCCGCCGCGGAGCAGCCGCTGTCCTCGTTCACTGTCGCTGCTCTCTCCAGGTCGGGCCGGTGCCCGAGGGCTGCGAGCCAAGATCCCTGCAGGGTCGACTCAGCCCGAGGTTCCGAGGTTCTGGGCCCTCGGGCACAGAAAGGCTCTGTTCTGGATGAGGGAAGGGTAAAGAAGACGAGGAGCTTGGAAGCTGTGTGACCCTGGGAGGGGGACCCGCAGAGAGAAGAAGAGAATAGTGATGGTGAGGGAAAGGAAGGACTGAGAGTCAGAGCTGGACTGGTGAAGAGGAGCGGAGATTTGTTTCACGCATTGCCAGGAGAGGCCCCGCGCAGGCTCAGGCTGTGGCGGGGGTGGCAGCTCCAGCACAGAGAGCAAACGATGCAGGACAGCGAGTTCCAGAGCTGCAGTTCAGCTGTTGCCTCCTCTGTGCCTGTTCCTGCAGGGCTGGCTGCTGACAGCCTGTCAGAGAGCCAGAGCAGCCTGTGGCTGTCTGGTGACACCTCTGTCCCCCGGCAGCATCTGCCAGGCAGCATCTTCAGGAGCCCACCCAGATCCAAAGCCTGGCTCACTGCTCCCTCACTGTGCTCCTGAGTGTGTTTTCCCGGAGTAAATAAAACATGTCTTCTTTCCACACTCTCACCTTGTCTCATTACTGTGCCCAGATGGATTTATGGCATCCAGAATTTTTTTTAAAACTGAGGCTTTTCCCAGAGCTGTGTTGCTGCGTTTTAATTACAGTTGTTAGTAAAATGAAGTGTTTGGTTTTGTTTTGCTGTCATCACAGACTGGGAAACACCCAGAGGACATTCCGTTGCCCTTCCTCACCCTCAGTGTGTGGCTGCTCCTCAAGCAGAGCTGGTGCTTGCAGAGAGCAGTGGGATGCAGGATTTGGTGTCTGTGGGTGCTCACTGCCTGCAGTGGGATCAGGATTTGGTGTCCATGGGTGCTCACTGCCTGCAGTGGGATCAGGATTTGGTGTCCATGGGTGCTCACTGCCTGCAGGGAGCAGTGGGATCAGGATTTGGTGTCCATGGGTGCTCACTGCCTGCGATAGGATCAGGATTGGTGTCCCTGGGTGCTCACTGCCTGCAGGGAGCAGTGGGATCAGGATTTGGTATCCATCCATGGGTGCTCACTGCTTGCAGGGTGGGTGTTGGCCCAGGCACTTACAGACAGTTCTTTCAGTAATGTAATAAATATAAATTACATAATGTAATGGTCACTTGCCAAGGGCCTTTCTCACTTCTGGCTGCTGAGTTTGATGTGTCATCACTAAAGCAAATTTCCACTTTTAAAAGCTGTTCAATCCATTTAACAAATCTCTGATCCTCCATCTTCTGAGACCTGGTGTAATTATTTTCCTATTCACTGTCTGCCCATCAGCCTTTATGTCTTTATCCCTTTTCATGGGTAAAAACTGATCATTTCCCACTATCCCCATGACCAATGGGATCTGGCTGGAATAGGGAAAGGTGAGGTGGGACAAGGGGATTCGGAAACGCTCAGCAGAGTTGAACATGATCATCAATTCAAGGATATCTTATTGCAGGCACCTTTTCCTTCTGCTTTCTCATCTTGAAATCTCTTTTTGTTTGTGCTTCTGATGTCTTGTGCTTGATTGCTTCCCTGCATTTCCCTGACAGTCAAGTTCCCTTCTTGCTCAATCCTTTGAGTTCTGGCTCTCACCTCCCCTCCTGGGAGCTGGATCTGAGCAGCATTTCAAAAATCTGAACTGGTTAAAGAGGCAGAAATTGGGATGGCAGGGAAAGAGGCACAGAACTGTTGGAGATGAGTTTATTGGCACATCCTACTGTGGCCCATGGCTTCTCCCAGTGAGGGGTGTGACAGCAGGACAGTGACTCAGGATATCTCTGCCTCCTTGCTCCTGCAGTGAAAGGAAGAGAGATGAATCATATTGAATTATTTTATTTCTGCAGTGAGGATTTATCTGTGTAAAGATTTTACAGAGTTTTTGGCAGAGCTCTCCCTGCTCAGTTAACATCCCTGGCTGGATCCTGTGGGTACCTGCTCTTCAGGAGAGTTTGAGGCCAGTTTGTAGACACAGAACTGGCAGAAAACCAGCATTTTATGTACAGCACCTGAGCTCATCTGAGCCCTGAGTTCATTGTTCTGTAGCTGTGCCAGTTATTGCTCCACCAGTGCAGCAGTGGCTCTTCTGTGCTGATTTTTAAATTGCATAGCATAGAAAAACAGTGTTTAAAAAAGTCACTGCAAGTGTTTAAAAAGTTCCTCCCTGTTCAGGGCTCACTGTTGTCCTCCTGCTCTTCTCTCACCTCCCAGGCAGATCCCTGTGTCAGGTGCCTCTGGGAGCCCCTGTTCACCTGCAGCCCCAGCTCAGGCTCTTTCTGCATTGCCCATTTGCGCCCCCTGCTCTTATGCAGCCACAGATAAACCCCTTTTTCTCCTTGATTTCATTACTCCACTGGCTCCATCTCTTTTCCAGCATCCTCACTGGTACCACCTCATTCCCAGCTGCTCTCCCCATTCCTTGTCCAGCCACAGCTTTCTGCCTTTCCTTTCAAATCTGCCAACAACGTTTTTCTCCCCTGCTGGGTCAGAGCCCTGACCCAGAGCTGCCTGGTGTCTGTTCCCCTTCAGCCACCTGCACTCCTGATTCCAGCAGGCATCTTCCTGCACCCAACCTTTCTTCTCTCAGGTTGAGCTTCTCCTCCCTTACACCTGAGCCAACTGGAATCCTTGTTCTCAGTTCTTTATTATTGTGCCAGAATTGACTTTAAATAGTTTGGATTTTATCCTTGGTGCTTGATTTCTTGATACAGCTTTTTATTTTTTCATTCCTGGAGTGGATCCTGCATTTCTCTGATCCCTCAGCAGCCTTTCTCTGTGCCTATCCCAGGGCTGACCCAGACAACCAACCCCTCTCAGACCACACTAGGGCTTGAGTGCCTCATGTTTGTACTTCCCTGTGCTGGAACCTGCCTGTGGGATCCAGCTAAACAAAGACAATTGCTGACACAATTTTCTTTTAACCTTCCCCTCTGCCACTTACTAGGTCCCAGTTCTGCAGCCCAGGCTCTCCAGCCAACACAGACCCCAGGATCCCTCAGCCTTTCTCTGCACTGACCATCTGTGCCCCTGGACAGAGCCACAGTCAGGACTGAAGATGCCTCTCTTCTCCAGGAAGAAGAAACCCAGCGATGATGCTCGGAAACGCCTTGAGTACCAAATGTGCCTGGTAAGCACTGCCAGGGTCATTGCTGTCCTCTGTGCCAGTCCTTGAGTACCAAATGTGCCTGGTAAGCACTGCCAGGGTCATTGCTGTCCTGAATGCCTGGTTCTTGAGTACCAAATGTGCCTGGTAAGCACTGCCAGGGTCATTGCTGTCCTGAATGCCTGGTTCTTGAGTACCAAATGTGCCTGGTAGGCACTGCCAGGGTAATTTCTGTTCTCCATGCCTGATCCTGGCTCCAGGTGATTTGGTACATCCCTTTCATGACCAGTAACCATGTTCCATGACCAGCAGTTGTGTTCCTGATCCCACCAAGACAGCAGGTTTTCTTCCTAATGTACCTCAGGGAATTCCTGCCTCCCTGTCTGCCTTTGCCCTCCCACCCCACATCCCTTTGGTGCCACTTCCATCCCTCTCTGTGTGGTTCCATGGGGCATCCTCCACCCCACCCCACCTCATACCAGCCCGCAGGTAGGACCCCAGCTCTCCTTTCTCCTCCATGCTCCTTTGCCCTTACAGATCTCCCAGTCTGCTTTTCCTCCCAGGGAACCTGTGGCTTCCCATCATATATGCCTTGCCTTGTGCCTCTCTTTAGCTTGCCATTATTCTGATCTTCCTGTCACTCTGAGGATTAACAGGTTAGATGTTGCTGTTTGTTCTCCTGGACTGGGATTGCACCAGGATGCTCTGGCACAGGGAATCTCCTGGGGAAGGGATGAGGAGAGGCTGAGGAATTGGGGGGGGCTCAGCCTGAAGAAAAGGAGGCTCAGGGGGGCCCTGATAGGAGGAGACAGCCAGGGGGAATCAGGCTCTGCTCCCAGGGGACAGGGACAGGAGGAGAGGGAACAGCCTCAGGCTATGGGCCAGGAGAAGCTTAGGTTGGATATTGGGACGTTTTATTTTCTTGAAAAGCATTGTCAGACATTGCAGTAGACTGCCCAGCACAATGGGGGGGTCACCATCCCTGGAAGTCATCCAGAGATGTGTAGATGTGGCACTTGGGGATGTGGGTTTGTGGTGTCTGTCCAGGTTCATCACTGTTAGCAGCTGCATTGGATGGACTTGATTTGAACATGGAAAATACTTTGGAATAGAACCACAGAATCCCAGGCTGGTTTGGATGGAAGGGACCTTAAAGCCCATCCGGTGCCACCCCTGCCATGGGCAGGGACACCTCCCACTGTCCCAGGGTGCTCCAAGTCCTGTCCAACCTGGCCTTGGACACTGCCAGGGATGGGGAGTCCACAACCTCTCTGGGCAAGGTGCAGCAAGAGGTGCTATATTTCTGCATGGTCTGATTCTCTGGATGTGTTTCTTCCTCTCCAGGCGAAAGAAGCTGGTGCTGATGACACCCTTGACATATCCAGATGTGAGCTCTCGGAGGTATGTCCTTTACAACTTCCAGTCTTCACTCACAGCTCTGATTCTCTGTCTGCTTCTTGGTACCAGCTGTCAGATTTACCCTCATGCCTGTGAACCTTGAGACAGAAATTGTTGCTGGTCCACCTTTTCCTCTTCTCCTGATCTCTGGCTTTCAATTGGGGGCTTCTTCCCCTGTTTTTTTTGGTGGGAGTTTGCCTGTCCTGTCTCATGCTTCAACACCATTTCTGTCCTGGGAATCCTTTAGAAGGGCAGAGTGGTCTCACACCCTCCACCAGTACCTTGTTTGACCCTAGTTTGGGACCTCATGGCTTAATTTTGCTCATCCTGAGGGAATTGTCTTTCCAAAGGCTGAGTATTTCTAACCTTGGAGCTACACAGTCTGGCACCCATGGCTGTTTTTCTGTGTAAGTGAAAATCCTACTTCTGCTTCCAAGTTGCTGGTTAAGGATGGAAATCTCACTCCCAGCTTGGCTTCTTTTATGGCAACCAACTAAATGAGGAACAATCTGTCTGCTGGTGTGTGGGCAGGCAGTGACAGGGTGTCAGGCACCCAGACACAGCTTTTCCTGCTGGCAGCTAGGCCAGACTCAGGCAGAAACCCATTTCTATCTCACTTTTAATTTTATTCCTTGTCTCATGCTTCTAAACTGTTGATCCTGAATACAGGATGCCCTTGCCAAGCAAGCTGGGGAGATTTGACACCATGCTGGAGAGGAGAGCTGCCTGCTGTGCAGTGTGAAATGGCTTTGCTGAGACTTTGGGATGTTTTGTTCCAAGCAGGTTGTGTGTGGGTTTGCTGGCTGTGTGGGACAGCCTGGGTGTGGCAGGGTGGCAGACAGAGGATCCACCCAGCCAGCTCCACTTAGGCACACAGCTGCTGGGATGCCCAGCAGCTCCTTTTGGACCGTAAAACTGTCTTGCTGTTTCATTTTCATTGTTGTTTCAATAAGTGAAGTGAGACATCAGCTTGGTTTTACAATTAGCCATGGGCAGGAGTCTGGCTGCTGCTGGTTCTGTGCTGCAGGGAAGGTCACAGTGCCCAGCTGTGCCTGGCAGGGGCTGAACTGGCATCTCCTGTTCTGCCTGTCCCTCCTGGCACATCAGGGACACTCTGTCCTGCCTGCTGCTCACCTTTCTCTCTCAGCACACTGCACTGTGTTTGTGAGGTTGCCAAACTGCAGAATGCATTTCTGTGATGACTGAACTGAACCTCTGCCTGAACTCATCTGCACAATGAATGTTAAATCACACAAAGCTTGAACTCCTGCCTAAGTCTCAGCCTGCTCTGTGACATTGCTGTGTCATGGAGAGCCACTGGAAGCTGTTTAAATGGAAACTCCCTGGGAAGTACTGGGCCAAAATCAGGGGCCAGTAATTTTAAGCATAACTTTTATTTTTGGTCAAGCTGTTCACACTTTACAAGTGGACAATGTAGAACTGCTTAAAAGACAAGTCTGACATGACTGTTTTTTAATTGTTTTTAGGTTCCTTATGGGGCCTTTGCAACTTGCAAGGTCTTGCAAAAAAAGGTAATGTTGTAATCAGAAGTTATTAAATATTTCTATTAATAGGCTTAACTATTATTTTCGTGTTTGAAATGATTGTGTGTGGTTGTTTATGGTGGTCCAGAAGGAATTTGCTTGTAAGGAGTTTGTCCACCTGTGTGATACTACATAGAAAGCAGCCGGAGTCAGATCAGTCCTGTCTGTGTTTTTTAAAGTTGACTTCTGCCAGGAAAGGTGAGGTGGTTGTTCTGGCCTATTTAAGGGTATTCCTTATGTGAGGAATTGGGCTCTGCTTTAGAGCTCATGTAAAATGTTTGACCTTCTCTGATAACCCATTTTCTACTTTAATGTTTTATATGATCGTGTATAAGCTCTTGTACAGCCTCCCTAATTCAGTCTCAACAAAAATGCTTGTTCTGGTGTCTCTTGTGTTTATGTGTCAATGGGGTTTTTCCTCCCCAGGTGCTGATTATTCATACAAATAATCTGACAACTTTAGTTCCAAAGTCCTGCAGCCTCCTGAGTCTCATAACTCTGAAGGTAATTGAGATTCTTAACAGTTCAACTGCAGCCAATTTTCCTTGGATTTGAGCTGCATTAAAACACACCAGCCCAAGTAAATCCCTTCTGGCTGACTGACTTTGCCAGGAATCAGTACCAAGGTGTGACACCTGCCCTTTGTGGTTTCACCTCCCAGGCTGACACACAGCAGTCACTGAGTGACATCACCATCAGTCCCACAACTCATTTATCCCCTTCAGAATCCCACAATTTCCCCCTCAGCAGCCTCACTGGTGGTGGTGGTCAGGCAGAGCTGGGTGTGTTATGGGGTAGGTCCATTTCTCCCCTGCTCTGGAGGGTCACTGGAATGGGAAGGAAAGGGGTGATGGGTGTGACAGGGCTGGATCACCGTCATGCTTGGATTCCCCAAGAGGCAGAGTCATTTCAGCAGCTCCCCATGGAGGAAGGGAGGTCTCCAGGTCTAGTCCTACCCTCTCCCTGCACTGCTGTTGGACCAGTTCAGCTCATTAGATCCTGCAGAAATTCCTTCTGCCAGCCTGGTTCCAATAGGATGATTTATCCAGTTGGCTCCTCCAGTTTTGTAGGACTGCTCTCCCTCAGTGTCACTGCCCACCCTTGTCTCTTGTTTGTTACTGATGCCTGGATTTCCAAAATTCAGAATTTCCAGATATTAAGTACCCATGTCCCCTGGAAAACTTGAGCTGCTTTCAAAGTCCCCTTGGAAGCAAACTAATTTTCATTGTGAGATAATTAATTACTTTTGTTCCCAACCTTGTTTGGTGACATCATCTGCTTTTCCAGGTTCTGGACCTGCATGACAACCAGCTGGCTTCACTTCCTGCTGATATTGGTCAGCTGACAGCTCTTCAGGTAAAAGATTTTGCAGCTCCATCCCAGGTGTCTGTACAGGGCATGTTTGGGGACAGCAGGGATATGGGGTTACTGCTGTTTGGTTTATAATTAATCACAACTTCTGTGGTGGTACCATTTTGTCAGATCTATCACATCATCCTGACTGTTGCTGTTGAACTGGCTGGTTAGAGGGAGAGCAGGAAAAAAGGAGTGAAGGAGCAGGAGAAGAGCAGGAAAAGCCAGACTTGGTTATCTGCCAGCTTGGTGCAGCCCAAGTGGCTCCCATGGCCAAGCAGATGCTCTGAGCAAGCACAGTCTTGTTGATCTCCCCAAACATTCGGGTTTTGCTGTTCTCCCTGGTGTGGTTATGTTGAGAACCCAGAGCAGTGTCTAAGGGCACACTCAGGGTCTCCCTCTCAGGGGGCAGCTTTAGGTGGGAGCTGGAATTGGGGAGGGCTGCCCTGGACACTCCAATTCCCAGTTCCTGCATCTGGATCCAGCACCAGATGTTGGTGATGAGCAGGGTTTCTCACTGCTCCGGGTAGCTTGGCATGCCCTTTATCCAGGGCTGGTGGAAAACATATTTTTTAACCCTGGAAGTGTTATCTACAACCAATTTCAAGTTGTACTTCTGGGCTTGAAAGTCCCAGGGCAGAGATGTGTAGAAGGCCTGAGACTTAGATGAATATTTTTAATATCTTTTCTGTTAATGCCTTAGGTCCTAAACCTTGAAAGGAATCTTTTGAAAAGCCTTCCACAATCTATAGGAGACCTTGCCCAGCTCCAGATCCTCAATGTGAAAGGTATGGAATGGCATTGCTCTGGGCAAAGCACATTTATTATCTGGTCATGTTGAGCTGCATTAGCAATTATTCCTTTCAACTAAGGCAAGCACCACACGGTTTACACTCTGAATGCTGAGGAAGAACACGAGGAAGGTTTGAATTCAAATAGCTGGCAAGGCAGGAGAAATGATCTAAGCAGAAAATGTGTCAGCCTCAAGCCCTCCAGTAAAGCAAGCAGAGCACTCAGCCAGATAAACCAAATTACAGTTGGGTCCCCCAACAGCCAGAGCTGGCTCCTGTGAGCCTGTGTATCCCCACTAGGTTTGCACAGCCCAAGCACAAAGGGCACACCTCTTTTCCAGACTCCTGGGCATTTTCCAGCTATGCAGTGCCATAAATCTGGGAGAAAAAGGAGATTTAGTTACGTGGGGCTGTTGGTGGATCAGGGAACGCAGTGGAGGGTGAGGAACTTGGAAGGGCAGCCCAGGTCATTGCCTGTCTGTCTGCAGCACCTGGGCTCTGAGCCTGGGCTGTGCAATCTCACATTCAGTCCCCTTGCTCCCATCCCTGGGACTTGGACTAAGGAAGAACATTCCATGTTACAAATATTCTCCTGATAAAGAGCACAGATCCAGCCTGCAGCAGTGACCTCAGCTGAGAAGGAGATTTGGATCCCAAGTTACCCTTGGTGGGCAGTGACGTCCTTTGAGTCCCTGTGTGACCTCTGCAAATGAGCTGTACATGTGGTTATGGATTGGTGTTGGGGCAGATGAGCTTGCTGGCTCCTGTTTTGGGAAGGTTCCATGGTTTTAACTGGTTTTTCTGTCCCTGTAGGGAACAAGCTGAGGGAGCTGCCTGGGAGTGTGAGTGGCCTGCGGAGCCTGCGGGCTCTGGATATCAGTGGGAACGTGCTGCAGGAGCTGCCCCGGGTGCTGGCCCACATCCACACCCTGCAGGTACCTGCCCCGGGGCCAGCCCTTCCCAGCCTGTTCCCCTCAGCTGGGAATAAATCCAGCCCACAGGGGGGGTGGTTAGGGTCTGGGCAGGATGCACTGCAGAGGATTGTGACAGGGCTGTTTACACTGTCCAAAATAACTTTTGTGTACCTGCTCTGTTTATTCAATTTTTACTGTTTAATCTGATCATTTTGCCATTTAATTCTGATCATTTTGCTATTTAATCGTGACAGAAGCAATCCCCAGAGAGTGAAACCATGGATTTTACCTGCCAGGGCTGTCTCTGAGAGGACAAACTGTGCCTCTATCACCCTGGCAGATCCCCAACTCGTTGTCAGCTTCCATGTGTTTATGGCTCTCTGAAGTGCACATGCAGGATGGCAAAAGCTGCTAGATTTTTATGGGTATGTTGCCTTCTGGCTGCCCACCCTGTCAGTGCTAAATGGTGCAAGTGTGAGGCAACAGCTGGCTCAGACACCAGCAGGAAGGTGTGAATAAATGCTCCCCTGTCTCACACAACATTTTGCTTCACTTTTCATGAGGACAGCCTGAGTCGAGGAATCTGTGCAGCTTTGCCCCCAGTGCTTAAAAAGTTCCTTTCTTAAAGTGGTTCCTTTCTAGGCTTTCCTGCTATGCCCTTCTCTACAAAAGGCAACATTGGGTCCTTTTGGTGGCCACAGTAAGACAAAACAAGTGGCTCTTCCACTCATTCTTTATGGGACTCCTCTCCATGCCCTTGTATCACACCCACTTCCATGCTGAAGGGAAGTCCTGACATGGAGTAGGGAATGTCTGCAGCTGAGAATGTCTGCTCTGATCTCTGGTACCTGAACATGAAGTGTCAGTGCCTGCGTTGAGGGGAATGTTCCAATGAGGGGACAGCTCAGAAACTTCCAAAAAAGGGACAGTGGAGTCATCTGTGACAGGTCCCAGGCACCCAGCAGGGATTCAATACAGCCTCGCATTTATGTCAGGATTTAGGGTAACATTGAGTAAGGTTTTGGGGAGCTGCAAGGAGAACTGCAGCTGGACTCTGTCTGGACTCAGAGTAACCTGGAGCTCTGTGTGTTCTCTTTTGGAGACGCTGACCCTGGATGCCTGTGCCATGACCTACCCACCCCCTGAGATCTGCAGTGTGGGTACAGAGGCCATCCAGCAGTTCCTCTGCAAGGGTAAGCCAGGAGCACCTGGGGTGTGCCCAGAGATGGCATTTCTGAAGGATAGACATTGTGTGGGCTCTGCTTGGGGTGTTTGTTGGTGCCCTGCACACCTGGTTACCTGTCTTTGTTGGCAAACAGCACAACACAAGTCCTTCCCTGAGCCCAGCCACACTGAAATGTCGAGTGCTTTGTTAAAAACCAGAGTGGCTGGGTCAGGCTGTCTCAGCGACCATAAGAAGTCAGTGCATCTCCCGTGGTTATTTGCATTTTCTCCTGTGGGTGGATTAGGCATTGTCCACTTTGTCACTGCCTTGGGACAAGGAGAGAGACTCAGGAGTCACTCAAGGTCCCTGCTGCCTTCATTTTCTCCGAGGAAGGACCTGGGCCCTGCAGGTTGTTATGAGGATGATGAAAACAGATGGAAAACTCAAATGACAAAGGGAATTTACTGTAAGTTTGTAGACACTGTGTTTAGTGCAGAAGGGAGCCTTGGTGGAGGTTTTATGTAGGGGAAGTGCCTTGCAAGGTGTAGTCAGAACTTATTTTGGTCTGGGCAGTAACATCTGCAGCACTGCAGAAGTCACCAGGCCTGCAGCTGTGTGCAGGATGTGTTTGTGTCTGAGCAGATCCTTGTCCTGCTGGGGATGGAGTGGCCTCACCCTCTCCCAGAGCTCCTTGTCCATCCTGCCTCAGCTGGAGGAGCCCTGCCAGGCACTCCCTGGTGTGTGGGCAGAGGAAGCAGTCCAGCCAGCTCTGAGCCATGGTGCCAAGGAGCCAAATGTTCTTACTTTGTGTCTGGTGCCTTCCAGAGTGTGGAATTGCATACTACCCTCCCTCCCAGTACCTGCTCCCCACGCTGGAGAGTGATGGAGGAGGAACTTCAGTGGATGGGGTGGACAGGACAGTGGAGAAGTACCTGGAGGAGGAGAGCAAGTGGCAGGTGAGGCTCCCCTGCACCAGAGGGTTTGGGATTTGTCTCTGTGCTCCACCAAAGCATCTCAAAGCACTTGGCATGTAATCCTTCATCACCTTCCCCCCCATGAGTTGTGTCTTTTGGCATCAAGGGAGCAACCAGACACAGTGTGTGCAAGGGTGGCTCATCTCCTTGCTGAGCTGGGGCTGGTGTCACCACTGGCTCCTGGAACACACATCCCAAGGAACTGTCTCCATCCTTGAAAGCAATGATGGGACAGGGCTGGCAGTGGGACATGGAATGTGCAGTGTGTGATGTCTGTTTTTGAGGGGACAGCAAACTGCAGAAGAACCTTGTGTCTCCTTGTGCTAGACATGTTCAGCCCTTCCTGAGAAAGGGGAGGCTGGGCCAATAATTGTGGTAACTGTGCTAATTCCTGTGCTCTTTGGCAAGTGCAGAGTCAATGCCTTTGCCCCTGGAGAAGTCTGAGTGACTGGACTTCGGGCCTGTGTTCCTGTGCCTTTGGTTGATGTCTTCACTCAGTTAGGGGAGATTGTACTGTGGACTAATAATATCTACAAAAAAGTTCTTCTGGGAATAAATGGCTGCTGATATCACTTATTTTTCAGAACAAATTCTTGGATTATGAGAAGAGGAAGGTAAGGATCGACTCCTGCAATTGCTTTGTCTGCAGCATGGGTCTGCTTCTGGTTTTTGTTTTCTGTCTGTTTATTTTGTTTCTCACCTGGCTGCAGTCTTAGTTTGTTCTTTTTGTTTCCCTGGTCTCTGTCTCTTCCCTTGTGCAAGGCTCACTTTGAAATAACCAGGAGCTCCTGCCATGCAGTTCCCTGGTGCCTTTGGCTCAAGCTGCTTGGAGCTGGCTGCTTTCAGCAGACAAGGGAGTCCTGTGCCATGTGGAACTGAACCCAGCCTGCATTTTGGGCTTCCCTCCACGTGTTTATATTGGCTGGTTTGGTATCAGTTGATGCCCAGGGAATTCAGCTTCGTGACATGAAAGAGTTTGGAGACTGTTATGAAAAGAGCAGCAGGTTCTGCTTCCCAGTTTTTGTGTTCCCAATGAGAGAACATTCCCCTCCCCTGGACAAGCTTCCTGTTTGCCATTTGCCTTGCCTTCTTCTCTGCAAGGGACTACTGTGCCTTGCTTTACCTTTTTCCCAGAATATGTTCTTGCTGGTGAAGGAGATTCCTGTCATTCATCTTCCTTCTTATTCCTTTCAGGAAAGGAAAACTCAGGAGAAGCTGGAATTTGAGCGGCGCCTGAGCATGGGGCAGCGAGAGCAGGCCCTGCTGGTGCAGCAGCTCAGCAGCCACAAGGATGAGATCCTGCAGACAGTGAGAGAGGTGGGTGTGCTGGGCAGGGCCCTTCCAGGGCACCCTCTGCCTTCCCCAAACCCACCACCTTCTGCTGCTTTCCCTGCTCTGGGCAGGAGCAGCAGAGGCTGCAGCAGGGTCTGTCGAAGCACCAGCGCTATTTGGAGGAGGAGAGGCTGAAGCTGCTGCAGCAGCTGAAGGACACAGAGCAGGGCATTGCCAGCCGGATCCAGAAGCTGCTGGAGGACAACCAGAGGTGTGGTTCCAGGGGTCTTGCTCTGATTTTTTTTCTCGTGTTGTTTTGTGTGGTTCATTTTGCCCCTGAGTGTTTCAGACCTGGTCAGGATTGCTGTCTGGAGGAGCTGCCTTAGGTCCTGGACTGCCAAAGACCCGTTCAAAGCACATGGAATTTGCATCTTAAAAGAGCTGTTTCATAGATGTGTGGTGTTGAGATTTTGCAGTGCTATGGAAGAAATTAGAATTCCTCATGGAAGGTGCAAATTTGGAATGTTGAGGTGCCCCTGCCTGTGTCTGCTGGGTCTCCATGTGAGCTGGAGCTGATGGGAGGTGCCCAGCCTGCTGAAAGCTGCTCTGCTGTACATGACAGCAAAGTTGTTTTCTCTCAGGCACATGGGGAGATTGTTGGGGTTGTCCTGTACAGGGCCTGGAGTTGGATGATCCTTGTGGGTCCCTTTCAAGTCAGGATATTCTGTGTCTCTGTGATTCTGCCCTCTGGGAGGCCAGGATATTCTACTCATCTTGATGAAAACCTTCTGTTTTATCTTTTTTTTTAGGCAAAAACGAAGTTCAGACATTTTGAAGTCCTTGGAGAATGAGAGGTGAGTCTCTTTGAAACAAACTTGTCTGGAAAAGGGGTAAGAAGCTGGGGAGAGGGCTGGGAGCTTCCTTTCAGAGTCACGAGTCTGAATCCACCCTAGGTCAGGTGAGATTCATCTCATACCTGCAGCTGCCTCTGGTCACTGTTGGAGGCAAGACACTGGACTCAGTGTGCCTGGTGCTACTCAGTCTGGCACACCCAGTGACAGGGTGATTTTACCTCTTTCTCATCTCTGAATAGTCTTAAATAATGAGTTTGGGAACAAAACTCTGTATTCCAATATCAAGGACCAAGAGAGATCCTCCATCTGCTGGCAAGCAAGGCAGTTCTGAAGGTGTTCCAGCAACGTTTGCAGGCTGGGAGGAGTAGGTGGGAAGCAAATCTGCCATTCAGCCAGCACTCTCAGCTAACTCTGCCACCAAAAGTGACTGTCCCCAGCTCTGCTCTGCCTGTGCTGTGGCCCAGTAAACTGGGTGAACATCATCCAGTTGTTTGTCAGATTGTTCCCCACCCACACCAGCTCCTGACCTGGTAAATGGTGGGGGGAATGTTCTGGAACAAGGACAGGGGTGGTGGGGGAGGGAGACCAGGCTGCTGCTTCAAGTGGCACTGCTCCTGGGCTCATCCTCAGGAGAAAGGAAAGCCAAGGAAGGTCTGGCACTGTGAGAGCATGTGCACATTGTGTTGATGTTCTGCCTGTCCCTGTCTAAGGCCACTGTCTCCGTGGTTTTGAGCAGATTTTATGTTGTCTCCCATAAAACTTAGAGGTTTTTCAGCAAAAAATCACTGAGGCTTTGGTGTTTCTGATAAGCCCAGCTTTCCTGAGCAGGGTGAACCTGTCCAACCTTGAGACTGTGAGCTGGGTGGGTAGAGGGAAGGAGTGGCTGAATTGTTGTTTGTTGGCAGAATCAGGATGGAGCAGCTGATGGCAATAACCCAGGAGGAGACGGAGCAGCTGCGCAGGAGGGAAGTGGCCTGTAAGTCCAGACAGGGCTTTGGGGAGATGAGGTGAAGTGTCTGGAGCACCAGGAGCAGCTGAGGGGGCTCAGCCTGCAGAAGCAGAGGCTCTGGGGGGACTTTCTCACTTTCTACAACTCCCTGAAACAAGGGTGTATCCAAATGGGGATAGGGCTCTGCTCCCAGGGAACAAGGGACAGAACAAGAGGAAACAGCTCAAGCTGTACCAAGGAAGGCTTAGGTTTGATATTAGAATTTTTTTTCCATGGAAATGGTGATCAGGCATTGGCACAGACTGCCCAGGGCAGTGGTGGAGTTACCATCCCTGGAAGTGTTGAAAAAACATGTGGATGTGACACTCGAGAACATGGTTTAGTGGTGAACATGGTGGTGGTGATGGTTGGACTTGATGATCTTAAAGGTCTTTTCCTACTTTAATGATCTTGTGATTCTATGGGAGACCTGATTCCTCTGGAGATGCCCTGGGTAGGTGGCACCCATGCAGGAGGTGCTCTGGCACACACATTCTGACATTCCCTGCTGGGCACAGGGAGCAGCACTACCCATGTGCCACTGATCCAAAGCTTCCACCTGCAGTTCCCTGCCTGTTCTCCATGGGGCTCAAGCCAAGCTTCCTGTTAATCCATCAGATTCATGTCTGGGTGCTGGGAAGTCTTTTCTGCTCATGCTGACCATGACCAGATGTGTTTCTCCAGAGAAACAGAAGGTGGTGTCCCCCTAAGACTGGCAGAGCCCAACTCCTCTCTGCTCTGTGACAGGGACAGGAGCCAGGGAAGGGCTGGAGCTGGGCCAGGGCAGGCTCAGGCTGGAGATCAGGGCAAGGTTCTTCCCCCAGAGGGTGCTGGGCACTGCCCAGGCTCCCCAGGGAATGGGCACGGCCCCGAGGCTGCCAGAGCTCCAGGAGCGTTTGGACAGCGCTGCCAGGGATGGACAGGCTGGGATTGTTGGGGTTTCTGGGCAGGAACAGGAGCTGCACTGTGGGACCCTTCCTACTTCCCCAGAGATGCTGTGATTCTGTGATCTCATGGCTGGCAGGCAGTGACTGGGCTTCTCTGAGCACTGAAGAGGTGCAGGCACAGGCAGAGTGGAGTTTTCTCAGCTCTGTTCCCAATAAAGAGCCACAGTTCTCAGGTGGATGGGTGTGCTCTGGAATCAGTGAAATGGGAAGAGCAAGAGCAATGAGAGAGGAGCCGCTGTTGGTTGCAGTGGCTGCAGCAGCAGTGATGGGTGAGTCCTGCTCTGCACACCCAGGCCGGGCAGGCACTGACAACCCCTCTGTCCCCTCTGTCCCCAGCTGCCATGCAGCAGATGCTGGCTGAGACCTACAAGAACAAGCTCCTCCAAATGAGCTCGGAGTCTCGTCGGCAGGACCTCGTCAGCCAGGCCTGCTCCAGGTGCAGGGGGGGTCTGGGGCTGGTGTTAAATCCCTTTCTTTCAGCAGTGTAATTCCCATAAGTACACCAGGAACCCCTGGAGCTGCTGGAATGCAGCAGGACAGCTGTAACAGCACAGGACAGTGCAAATTAAACTGTCAGACTCCCTTAAATGAACCACCCTCAAACGACCACAATTTGCATGTTAATCACCCTTTGGGGGAACTGTCACTTTCGTACACTGTTTATTTTGCCTTATACATTCTGCTAAATATGGGGGGTAGAGTTACACCACTTGTATTCCTGTTTTTTTGAGGCACTTCAATGCCAAACTGTAGCCCAGAGCTTGTCCCTTCACCTCCCAGGTTGCCTCAAGGATGCCGTGTGTGCATAAGTACTGTGTGAGTGTTGCTGCACATACCGAGAGCATCCTGGCTCCCTGTTCACAACAAGATGACAAATTTTAATCTGGCAACATCTAGCACTGACTAAAAACAGCCTTGTGAGCCTGTGACCTGCTCAGCAGGTCCACAGGAGCCTGTTTGCAGGTTTGGTTTGGCTGTAGGGAAGGAGGTGTTGAATTTGTGGCTGTCAGTTGTGTAGTGCCACGGCTCTTCCCCATTCAGTAAGAAATTCCTCCTCCTGCATTCCCTATTGCCTGCTTTCCTCTGGTTCACCTCTAGAGTCCCAGACCCAGCATTAACTCCATGGCACATCCATCTCCTTGCAGCTTAGCTGAGATGGATCAGAAGTTCCAGCAAATCCTGGCTTGGCAGCAGCTGGATCAGAACAAAGCTGTCAGTCAGATCTTGCAGCAGGTAGGCAAAGGAGCAAACTGCTCATGGGGGATTGAGGGAGAACAGGATGCAGAGTGGGTCACAGGAGCAGCAGTGGCTGGGCTGGGCTGCATGCAGAAGTGATTTTATTTAACACTACATGCTAAACTTCGAGAATATCTGTAATTCTGACTAACTTGGATGGTAGAAAAAAAATTGGTTTTTTATCTAGACAGCAAATTTTCAGAAAAGACAGGAGCATGGACCATGGGAAGCAAAACTGCCATGATGATTAAGAGGTGATTTTGAGACAAGTCCTGTCTTTTGGCAGGTTTCCTGGGGAACTTGGGACAAGCATTTCAAAGTTTGCTCTCAGAAGTGCTGGGCAGCTGTGCCCTGCAGCACAGCCTGGCTGCTCAGTGCTGCTGAAGAGGAGAGGTGGGGTCACACAGAGCACTCCAGATGAATGTTTGAAGAACATTAATATTTTTCTGTGTGTCTCCAGGGTGGGCTTTACCTGTTGGGCTCTCAGCTGTGTTGCAGGTCACTGTTACTCAGAGCAAGCACCACTCAGGGACTTGTACCTGAGTCCCTGCAAGGCAGCAGCTTCTGAGCCCATCAGCAACTGCACCAACCACCTCACTAAGCAGGATTTTGCCTGTCCCTTAGATTGAGATGCAGAAAGCTGCCTTTGAAGCTCTCCAGGTGAAGAAGGATCTTATGCACAGGCAGATCAGGAACCAGGTGAGTCAGCAACAGAGGAAAGAGCAACCAGCTCCTCAACTCATCCTGCTGTTTGATGAGACCCTGGGAGGAAGAACAAAGTGCTGTGACCACAGAGCAGTGTCTGAGAACATGGAGAGCTCTGGTGCTGCTGAGAGCTCTGGAACAGAGTTGGACAGTATTGGTTACACTCCAGTCTTCCAGCTCTGAGGTAGGGAGTGTCAAAGCAGGTTTTAGGTTCCTGGAGGTGGTGGCATTGCCATTCCCTCAGTCACCTCAGCACTGGAGGACAGACCTGCACTGGCTCCAGGGGTGCTCTGCAGTTGTACCTCTGATTTCCTTCAGGCTGTGTACTTGGCAGGGCTGCTGCTTCCACATGGGCCCATCAGCATCCTTCTGCATCTCCATCCAGCACATCAAAGCTACACCTTGAGCCATGAGTTCATCTTTTCTTTCCCATTCTCAGCCTGTCTTTCTGAGCTCCATTCTGCAGAAGGTGCAGTGATCTAGTCAGGGGGAAGAGCAAGAGCTGGTGGAGAAAGTAGTGGATGATGCAGGATGATGGAAAAGTGGCAGTGGATGGTGCAGGAAGGAGGGAAGGCAGCAGTGGTGGATGCAGGAAGGAGGGTTGTTGGTTTCTGACACAGTGCTCCAGAATCTTCCCTCTTCTGATGTGACACAGCAGAAAAGTCTCAGGTCAGGATTTAGTGGATAAACTTGAGGGTTTGGATATTTTGAGTGGCCCAGTGACCAATCTCTGCTGGAAGCCTCTGAACTGTCTGACAGCTCTCCATCGTTGCCTGAGTTCACCATAAGGATCCTGCATTTTGCTCCCTCTTGCTCTGTGAGCAAAGGGAATTTGTTCCTTCATGCCAAGGCTGGACCTTTCACCCTTGGGACCCCTCCCACCTCGTGCAGGGGCAGGGCAGGGGCAGAGCCCTGGGGTCAGCGTGGCCAGGGGCAGCTGGTGGCCTGGCAGAGGGGTGGGCTGGGCTCTCATCTTGGCTTTGCTATGGGACCTTGACAACTCCCTTTACCTCTCTGTGTCTCAGTTGGCCCACCTGAAAGAGCAGGTGTTGTTCTGGGATTGCTGGAGCACCTGGAAACCAGGGCACTGTCCCAGGAGTCTGAGGTCTGGACTATGCTGCTGGAAGGGCCTTGACTCCACTTTCCAGAGTGGCTGCAAAAGGTTTGGGTGCACAAACTGATTGCAGTGAGCTTCCAGACTTGAGCAGAAGGTGTTCAGAGTAGAGAGACAGTTGGAGGGGAGGGACAGAGCTCCTCAGATAAAAGAAGAAGGACCCTCAGCAGACATATCACCAAAGGGCACAGCAACCCCCCACAGCAATCACCCCAACCTCTGAGTGCTCTGCTGTGCTGCCCTTTCCAGTCAGATTTCATTTTAAAAGATCATAAATTAAAGTCATTTTAAATGTCAGTAAAAAATGTTTCATCTTCTGTTTAGATTAAATTAATAGAAACAGAGTTATTGCAGCTGACACAGCTGGAGCTAAAGAGGCAAGAACTGGACACAGAGATGCTGCAGGTACGTGGGGCTCTGGGGCTGCCCCCCACCCTCTGCTCTGGGATTGCTCCACTTGCTTCTCTTGCTCCTGGCAGTTTCCAGATGGTTTTATGCTTAGTCAGAAGGTTCTTCTGCACAGGACACACCAACCCCTCTGTGTCCTGGCAATGTGGGACATCACTGCTTCTCCTAAACACCCCCAGGCATTCTCAGCAGAGAGACAGAGGAGCCCTGATAGGGATGGGCAGTTCCAGGTGTGCTGGGTGGGAAAGGATTTTGCAGTCCAGTTGTTTGCTGTCCCAAAAACACCTGCCTGCTGTGCATTGCATGTTCTCTTACATTGTGTTATGTTTTGGTTCTGACATCATCAGCAGTCACACATTGAGGAATACCAGGTTTAGCTTAAGCAGCTTGGCTTTAAATTTTGTTCTATGATGGTTTTGCATCAGTTGTTTTCTTCTGTGTGCCATGTGCCAGGTCAGGTCACCTGTTTAGTCAGCCAAAATCAGTGACAAGCACCCAAGGCTGTCACAGAGCAGTGGTAAGTGCTGGCTTCAGGCAGCAGTGCCTCCCAGCCCTGTCCTGGATCTTTCAGGGGTAAGGTTTGGGTTGTGCTACCTGGGCTCACACAGCTACTCTGGAGGGCAGAGGATGGGAACCACCTGGAGTTCATGGAGGGCAGCCCAGGTGTGACCCTGTGAGCACAGGAGCTGCAGGGCAGTGCAGGAACAAGGCTCTGCCCAGGTACCCACCTGCAGCTTCAGCACCAGGAGCTGAGGAGCAAGGCCTGAACACCTGAACTCTGTGGATCCCCCTGCCCTTGGGGCTGTGCAGCCCAAAGGGTCCCTGCTGGGGCTGGAGCAGCTCCCCCCTGTCATCAGTTGTCCCTCTCCCCTCTGTGGAGGTCCTTTCTCCTCTGTCCTGCAGCTCTGGTCACCTGGAGGTGGGGCTGCCCTGGCAGAGGCAGCTGTTCCTCTGTTAACCAGGGGCCTTGTCCCTGTGCAGGTCCAGGTGCTGATCCCAGGCTGGACAGGCCTTGGAGCACCCTGGGACAGTGGAAGGTGTCTCTGCCTGTGGTAGGGGGTGGAACAAGATGGGTTTTAAGGTCCCTTCCAACCAAACCAGTCTGGGATTTTGTGATCAGTGAAGGTTTCCCCAGACTTCAGGGTGTAACAGAATCTTCTGTCCATGGGCATCTGAAGTCCTGTGGCTGATGACCACTGGGCTCTGCTCAGATATGGGTGAGCTGGGAGTGAAGCTGCAGAGGTGCCATATGGTGGGACATTCCTGAGCCACTTAACTCTCCACTGCCAAGGAGTGGCTGCAGGGATGCCTGGCCTTGCCCTGGTGTGCTTGGGGTGAGACCCCAGGGGAAGCAATCATCCCAAAGACATGGGGACCTCACCTGTCCTGTTTACCTGCAGTATTCCAGACCTACTTTCAGGTGGTCTTTCCTCAGTTGGACAGGGCTTGGAGCACGCTGGGATAGAGGAAGGTGCCTCTGACATGGTAGGGGGTGGAATGAGATGAGCTTTAAGGTCTTTTCCAACCCAAACCAGTCTAAGATTCTATGATTCTAAGGAGGGGGACCATGAATACTTTTGGCTGAACTTCTGATGGAGTGAGGAGGAGCTGCTGCAGCCAGGGTGAGCTGGGGCTGCTCAGAGTGGCAGTGCAGGGCTAAAAGGATTGGGTTCAGCTTGGTTCTGCCCTGCTGGGAGAGGATCCGAGCTGTGGGGCACAGGGATTGCACAGCCACAGGGACTGCTGTGGGTCTGGCAGAGGCTTTGCTGGGAAGGGACAGGGTGGCAGCAGTGTGGGGATGTGGCTGCCAGAGCTCTCCTGTTGCAGGAGGTGGTCATGGAGCAGCGCCGGGCACTCAGCTGCCTCCTGCAGCAGCTGCTCAAGGAGAAGAAGCAAAGAGAGGAAGAACTGCAACAAATCCTGGTAATGGAGCCCCTCATGAAGTGCTGTGGATGAGGAAGCATTTGGGTTGGCTGCAGAGAGAGTCCATGGCTCAGTGTGGGAGTGAAGAGGAGCAGAGCAGGGCTGTGTCCAGACCCAGAGGCCAATTTAGCCCCAGAAAGCTCTAAAGTAATCCTGGGGGGCACAGCAGCTCTCCCTCGTGCAGCTTGGGGCACCATCATCACCATCAGCGACCCTGCTGGGAAGGGAGTGGTCAGCAGGATGGGCACAAGGGATGGGAGTTGTGGTCTTGCTGTCCTGAAGATCTCCAGACTCTCCTGAGCCTCAGGAGTTCAGGCCACAGGGTCTAGGGCAAAAGGAGCTGGGGGATGCACAGCCCTGGACTGGGTGGGAGTGGGGTCAAAGTGGGGCCAGCCTGCAGGAGCCAGAAATGCCTGTTTGACCCCCATCACAATGCTCTGGCTGGGCCCTGCACAGCTCAGGCTGGGAGTTCCCTCCTGCACACCCATCCCTGAACCCCCTGGCCACGTTCCCTCGGGCTGCTGAGTGAATGAGTTTGTTTTTCAGCTGGAAATGGAGGCAAAGAGTGAAACCAAACAGGAGAACTACTGGCTGATCCAGTACCAGCGCCTGCTGAACCAGAAGCCCCTCTCCCTGAAGCTGCAGGTGCTGCTGCTGTTCCTGCTCACATTGTGGGTCTGCTCTGCTCTGGGGGGAGCGAGGACAGCACCCTGAGCTAAGGCTGGGAGCAGGGCACAGACCTGGGGATCTGTATCCAATCCCAATGGATTGCCAAAGGAGTTTTTCCATGTGTACTTTAAGGTCTCCCCGGGGCTGCAGCTCCTCCTGAGGGGCAGCTCTGGGCTCTGCTCTGGGACAGGGACAGGAGCCAGGGAAGGGCTGGAGCTGGGCCAGGGCAGGCTCAGGCTGGAGATCAGGGCAAGGTTCTTCCCCCAGAGGGTGCTGGGCACTGCCCAGGCTCCCCAGGGAATGGGCACGGCCCCGAGGCTGCCAGAGCTCCAGGAGCGTTTGGACAGCGCTGCCAGGGATGGACAGGCTGGGATTGTTGGGGGGTCTGGGCAGGGACAGGGGCTGTTCTCAATGGTCCTTGTGGGTCCTTTCTAGCTCAGGATATTCAATGATTCCCGGACCTCAACATTTTGAGCCATTCCCATAAAACACCTGGGACCAGAGTTGGGCTTCCAGGCTTTGGTGTGTTTGGGAGGCAGCACAGCTGGAGCAGGGCAGGGCAGGGATGAGCACACCCCCAGCCCTGCTGCTGCCTGGCTTCGAGGGTGAGTCTGGGACATTCCATGTTTTGCAGGAGAAGGGTTTGGAGCAGCAGCTGGTGACCCTGCTGCTGGAGCTCTCTGCTGACCAGTACGTGCCAGTCTTTGCTCACCACCGAATATCCCTGGAAATGCTGGGCACCATGAATGCCTGTGACCTGGAAAAGGTATGAGACAGCAGAGCCACAGTGTGGGACAGCACCAGCAGGGATTGTCCCTGCCCTGAGCCCAGCTGTGCCTGCTGGGTCTGCCAGGATGAAGTGTTGGTGCTCTGCTGGGTCACCTCCCCACAAGGACAGGTGCCTGTGCTGCTCTGCCTGTCCCTGTGGGCAGTTGCTCTCCCAGATACTTGAAGGGTGAGCTGCAGCCTGGCTCCATCTTCCAGCATCCTCCAGATGCTCTCTGTAGTAGAAATAGCACCAGGGAATTCGTGGTGCTTGGTAGAGGGGCTTTTCTTGGCATGGCCACCTCTTGCCAGCAATGCCCAGAAGTTCTCAGTGTCCCCTTGGGGACATCAGCCTGCTGTCCCTCTGGAGCCAACACCTTCCTCTTGCCCCACAGCTCGGTGTGACAGAGGCTGGTCTGCAGCGTGCCATCCTCAGGCGGGCTCAGGAGATCCTGGCTGTGGCCACGACCATCCCAGGTACCCTCCGTTGTTTTCTGCCACATCTGACACTCACAGCAGGTACCCGAGTCTGGAGCACGGAGCTCTGTGGGTCACACACCTCCCGTGGGTGTGAGGAGGGGAGGCAGGGAGGGCGGGCAGGGCTGCGGTGGGCGATGGCAGCGCTCAGGGGACTCAGACCTTGCTGTGGTTGCAGAGCTGCGGAGGGCAGAGGACACCGAGGTCCCTGCGGCCCCAGAGCCCAGCGCTCCCCTGGAGGAGCCGCTGAGCCCCGCGGCCCCCACGGCCCCAGCGCTGCAGTGGGACGAGAAGAAGTCGGAGTGCGTTGTGTGCATGGAGCAGGAGGTGAGAGCCGGCACAGCCGGGGCTAGAGCAGGGCGTGGAGGGAGGGCGGGATCCAGCGTGTCGCCAGGTCTGTGTCCCCAGGTCTGTGTCCCCAGCCTGGCCCGGGCAATGCTCGGGTGCTCGTCCCGCCAGCTGCTGGGCACAGCCGGGGTTGGGCATCCCAGCGGGGATGGAAGGGAGAGAAGGGCGGGGCAGGGCAGGGAGGGACGGACAGGGACGGACAGGGCTCCGTGCGGGCTCGGGCAGGACCTCGCTGGGCTCCACCCACCAGTCGGGGGAACAGCTCACGGCGCTGCTCTGTTCAGCCCCCCGTGTTCTTCCCTGTGTTCCATCGCGCTCCTGCTCGGCACAGCCCCGCACACCCGAGGGGATGGAGATCGGGGTGCGGGGCTCTGCCCCCCACGCTAAGACTCCCCGGGTCATCCCCAGATCCCCCCGTGCTGGGACCGGTGTTCAGGGACAACAGCACTCTCCGTGTCCCCTCTTTGTCTCTCCGCCAGCCCCAGATGATTTTCCTGCCCTGTGGCCACGTCTGCTGCTGCCAGGGCTGCTGCGAGCGGCTGCACTCGTGTCCCCTGTGCCGCCAGGACATCGCCCAGCGCATCCGCATCTTCCACAGCGCCTAGGCCGGCCCGGGAGGCACCGCCCCGCTCCCGGGTGTTCCCTGCTGCTCATGCCCTTGTTCACAGCCCCCCACCAGCACGACCAGCACTGCCTTCCCCGTGCCCGGCTGCACCCGGGAGCCTCAGCACCCTCCCAGCTCCCGGATGGCTTCTTAGCACCCAGCTGGGGCTTCTTCAGTGAATCCCTTCCTGCTGCCTGCCCGCCCATGCCTGGGTGACACACTGGGTGCAGCTGTGGCTCCTCCTCTCTAGCCGAGGTGTTTGCCTTCAGAAAGGCCCCTGGCTCAGCAGGGACACGGGGAGCTGGGGGAATGTCCTGTGGGAGGATTGGGCCAGGGCGTGCTGTTCTTTGTGTTCTGACAGTGCCTTGCACCTCTGTCATGCCAAAGGTCTGGGGGCTGCTGCTCTGGAGCCCCACAGGGGCGTCTGGGTCTGCAGCCTCAGGCAGGGCAGAGCCAGGAGCTCCCCAGCCCCCAGTTCCTGCTCCTGTGGGAGGGGAGAGTGCAACACCCCCAGGACTAGAGGGACCTGCCCTGGCCAGTGGAGTCCAGTGGAGTCCTTCAGCCACTGTCAGGTAGGGAGCAGAAAGTGTTGCTGCCACTGGACAGCACTGACACAGGGCTGGGGCTGTGCCCAGCTCAGATCCACAGTGCCTCTGTGCACTGGGGTGTGGGGACTTCTCCACTGTCGCTAATCAGTAACAATTCCTGTCTGTCCCTCGGCTCCTGACCTTGAAATATAAAAATGCTGCCATGAGCCCAGTTCCACCCCAGCCTTCAGCAGGAGCAGCCATTAAACTGCAGCTGGTTTCTGCTGGGGGTGTTTGCTGGTGTTTCCTTCTGCGGGGGGGATGGCTGAGAGCTGAGAGCCGGGCTAGTGGAACAGTGACTGGGCCACCACGTGCGCAGCTGTCCCAGTGTCACCTCCTCCTTCTCATCTTCTTGTCAGACAGAGAAGAATTTGGGGCTCTGGGCCTTCTCCCAAGGTGTTGCTCATTTTGGAGCTGCCCCAGGGATGTCCAGACCTTGGACCCTGCGCTTGGGTTGCCTCACATGAGCTGCCCCGTGCAGAGCATGCCTGTGGGACACTTGTGGCCTCATGGAGGTGGCCACCAGTGTCCTGGGAACGTGCCACAGCACCAGGGCCAGCGCCTTGGGAACACCCTGGGATCTTTTCCAGCCTCTGTTTTCATGTCTTGCTGCTGCTGTGCGTCAGAGCAGGAAGGTCCTGTCCAGGGAGGGGCGAGGGGCTGCACCAGCAGCAGCTGGGATGGAGGGGAGCCCTGGCCGAGGTGCCCGAATGAGGGCAGGAAGGGTCGTGGAGCACCCTCACTCCTCCCCGTTCCCTCTCCCTCGGCATTCCCTGCGGTCGGGGAGGGGAAGGGAGTCAGAAGCCCTGGCCTGAGGGATGGCGAGGAGCAGGGAGGAGTGGATCCAGTCCCCCAGCCACCGAGACTTCACGGGTGTGGCTGGAGAGGGAGGAGAGTCCCGAGGGCTGCCCCGACACCCGGCCAGCAGCAGCGGTGCTGCAACACCGCCTCCATCCCTTCTGCCCCCCATCCCACCTCCCCTCCGTCCCCTCCATCCCCACCGCCCCCTCCATCCCATCCGGTGAGCGCCGGGCCGTGCTGGGGGTGGTCATGGGTGACAGGAGCTCAGGGCAAGGTCCGCTCGGGGACAGTGCCCGTACAGAGGTGCCAGCGCTTACCGGAGCGTGGCAGTGCCGAGCTGCCCTTCATCGCCAGGGCCACCAGAGCTGCAGGGACAAACAACCGCGCTCAGCCACGGCCCAGACAAAACAGCTGGAACATCACCCAGGACTCCGGGCACTTTCTGGGATTGCGGGAAAAAGTAAAATAATAATTTAAAAAAGCACCCTTCGGCCCCAGCCAGCCCCAGCAGTGCCGGGCAGTCGGGGGCTGCAGTCGCCCTGTGCTCAGCATAAAGCTCCCCTGTCCAGCCCTGGAACCCCGAGGTGGCCGTGCCGGGGGCCAGGGCCACCTCCTGCACCGGGTGACAAACAGACCCCAGGGCTGATGGGAAATGGGGCTGCTGTACCCACTGCTCAGCTGGTCCTAGAGGACGTTAACAATGATAGAAACCGTGCTTGGGAAGTATGGAGAGTATGATGGATTTGGAAAGGGAAGAGGGAAAGAGCAGCAGGTGTTTTAGTGGCGGCAGCTCCGCGCAGGAGGTGGAGCGTTCCCTGTGCCGCTCCAGCGCCCGCCGGGCACCCTGGGGCCGGGCTGAAGTTCAGGAGGGGCGGCTGCCCCGGCCCCTCTCCCCTCCCCGGGCTCGGCTATCGCCGCCCCCCGCCTTTAAAAGC
>VWZS01007404.1:47728-75093 GCA_013397075.1 Rhabdornis inornatus | reverse complement strand
CGCGGAGCGCGATGGCAGCGGGGCCCGAGGCGGGCCGGGAGTGCGGGATCTGCTACGAGGCGTACTGGGGAGCCGGGGGGGGCCCGCAGCAGCTGCCCTGCCGCCACTCGCTGTGCCAGCGCTGCCTCCGCAGGCTCGTGTGCCGCGCCGCCACCGTGGCCTTCGTCAGCTGTCCCTTCTGCAGGATGGTGACACTGCTGCCCGAGCTGGCCCCGGCGGTGACACCGGACCCGGGCGCCCCGCCCGGGGAGCAGCAGCAGCAGCAG
Organism: Rhabdornis inornatus; assembly: GCA_013397075.1. NCBI lineage: Eukaryota > Metazoa > Chordata > Aves > Passeriformes > Rhabdornithidae > Rhabdornis > Rhabdornis inornatus. The sequence continues at coordinate 74,827 of VWZS01007404.1, read as the reverse complement.
CCGGAGAGCAGCGGCGGTGCCAGCCCGGACCCCGGGCAGGGCTCGCCGCGCTCCGTGGCCGCGCTGTGCTCGTCCCACGGCGCCGTGTTCGCCGTGAGCAGCTCGGTGTTCCCCCGCGGCCTCCGCCGCGGCTCCGAGGCCCCGCACGCCTTCGTGCTGGGGCTGCTGGGCCGGGGGCTGCTGCTGGACACGCAGCCCCCTCTGGCCTCCATAGAGAACCTGCGCCTCGGCTTCGCCGCCGGCATCCTCGTGCTCATCGTCTCCACCTTCTTCCTGCTCGTTTTCCTCAAGTAGGTCCGGATGGCGGAGGGGGGCTCCCATCCCATTGGATCCCGGTGGATGCACCCGGTCAGGGACTTCTCGGGCCGTGGACAGCTCGGTGGGCAGGGCCAGGGCTCAGCACCTGCATGGATCCAGCGCTGGGGCCCGCAGGCCGCTCGGCTGCGCGGCGTGAGAGCCCTCGGCCATCAGACTTTAAAAATTAACTTATTGCAGCGCTTCCCTCGCCGCGGGGCCTGGCTGTGCTCACGCTCCGTCCCGAACTCCCTCGGCGGGAGGCGCGGCGTGGGGCCGGTACCGGAGCATTGCCCAGGAGCATTCCCTCCGGAGCATTCCCTCCGGAGCATTGCCCCGGAGCAGCGTGGGGCCGGCACCGGAACATTCCCCCGGTGCAGCCCTGCCAGCAGCGGGGGTGAGCCGAGAGGGACGGGAAAGGTCCCGCAGCGCTACCCTGGGGGGAGAATCTGCTCCAAGGCGACTCAAAGCGCTTTCCCGGGAGGTGGCAGCCGGGGACGGGCTCAGCCCCTCAGAGACACGGGACATTAAACCAGACATGGGCCCAGCTCCGCGTCCGGGTGTTTTTCCGTGAGTCCCTGAGCCTCGGCAGGCAGGGCAGGGCTGAGCACCAGGGCCAGGATGGAACAGGGGCTCCTCTCCTTCCCAGCCCCCAGCAACCCCCTTGGGCACATCCTCAGCAAAGTCATCCGTGCTTCACCCCCCTCTGGCCAGGACTCAGTACCCGGGATCAGGATTAGCCCCATCAAGCCCCTGAGGCAGCATCGGCCTCTCTGACCCTGGCACGTCCCTCCCTCCCGAGGCTGCTCTGCCCTGGCAGCCCAGAGCTCCCTCCTTCAGCCAGGCAGGTGCTCACACAGGCACAGAGGACAGAAAGGGTTAATTTAGATCCAAAGCCTGAGTCCAGGCCGAGGCAGAGGGAGCTTGCCAGGGTGGGGAAGCGGTTGTGGGGGAGCACAAGTTTCAACCCCAACTCTTGCACCCCAATCCCTGCTCAGGGCTCCCAGCACAAAGGAGCTGGACCTTGCTGCAGCCCCAGAGCAGCTCAGGGGGGACTGGGTTCTGCAAACGCCTGGAGATGCCCAAGATCTCCTCCCCTAAAATCTGAGGGGAACCATCACAGCTCTTTGTGCTGCAGCTTCTCACACCAGCACAGGGCAGTATGAGAGCTCAAGGAGCCACAGTACAGAGACCTCCTCCCCAGGAGAGGGCTTCAGCAACAAGAACACATAACAGCTTCTAGATTAAATTATTCCCTATTTAAGTCACAGCTAAGTCAGTTTTCAGGTGACAGATAAAGCCAGACTAAAGTAAAGTGCAAACAAAAAAAATATACAGGTTTAATTGCACTTTATTTTCCAAGAAGTGAAATGCAAATCCCTCAGGGTGTCTATCTGAAACAGGGAAGAAGAAGTGGAACTTGTTAGTATGAGCAATGATTGCCCCTGGGACACTGCACAGACAGGGCCAGGGGCCACATCAGGGCACTGACAGAGCAACACAAGCACGCCCAGAAAATCCAGTTTCAAACACCCTCATAATATTCAGCACTGAGTAGTGCCCAGGAAGGCCCAGCTCAGGTCACCCTGCATGGAAGCAGGGTGGCTGTCACAGGCTTTGGTCTCTGCCCCAATTTCAGCTGCATTTGGCAATTTGTGGCACTGACGGTGGGGCACAGGGACCTGCCACACCCCCTAACAGCAACACCCAGTGTTCTTTTGGGGGTTTTCCTCCCAAGAAATGACCTTTAGGGGGACACAGGTCTAATTCCAGTCAGAAATTGTAAAGGCAGGTGTAGAATTAAAGCATAGAATTAGTTTGAGTCCTTTCATTTTATGAAGGGGTTTATTTGTTTTAAAGACTCCTGGGGTGAAGTTGTGTTAGTGCCCATGAGTGCAGTATAAAAGTGCTGTGAGAGCCCTGGGCTGGTTGCCCAGCTCCGTGCTCACTCCTTTCCCCTCCTGGTCCCCTCAGAGTGCAGAGTGACACCCCAAACTGCCCAGCCCAGCCTGGGCCTTGTGTCCCACCCCTCCCTATAGCATAAGCGGTGCTGGGATGGTCACATTTTAACAGCAGCAGAGCCAAAGGCACGGGAGAGGGGCGGGGCTGTGGGGAAGGACTTCCCAAACACGCAGCACATCCCAGAGCTGTGCTGCTGCTCCCACAAAGACAGCCCAGCAAAAACCACCTCAGCTCTGGGCACAGGAGAGGAGCTGCCTGTGAGTCACTAACACTCAGCAGGGATGGAGCTCCCTGCACCCATCACAGCAGCTCAGGCCCTGGTTCAGCAGAGCTCCAAGGGCCAGCAGCACCTGGGCCACAGCTCAGAGTCAGTGCCCACCTGAGCCACCTCAGCCCCCAGGGCTCCCCAAGCTGCTTGTGCAGAGCTAGGGACTCACAAGAAACACTTGACTGGGAGTCCTGGGGGAACCTCCAGTGGCACATGGCTCAGACACAGTGGGAAGAGGGTACAGGGTCCCTGGGGACTAAGAAATATTCTAAGGAGTTCATCACTGGGGAAGGAGATTTTAGTCTCATTTTTTTAACAGGGTATTGCCACTGCAGGGTTCTGCCAGACTTGCTCTGCTGAAGCTCTTCACCAAGTTCCTATTTGCATAAAGTTTGAGGTTAATGAATCCAGGGCTCAGGGGAGGGGGACAGTGGGTGGCTCCTGCACTCAGCCCAGCCCCAGAGTGTGTGGCAGCTCAGAGTTATGGGGCTGAGCCCCCACAAGTGCAAAGAGCCTCCTGGTGCCAGCCCCCATCCATCTGCAGGACAGGAGCTGGGAAGTCCCTGGTCATTCCCAATGTCCCACGTGTGCAGCTTGCCAAGGGCTCAGAGCACAGGAAGAGGCCATGCCCAGAGGAGAGGGCTCAGCAGCCACGTCTTCATCCCAACCAGTCCAGGTCATCATCATCGTCGTCACCGAAGAGTGGAGCGGGAGGGGGACGGCCCTTCATGCTCTGCAAGGAACACCAGAGGGAAACTGGTCAGTCCCAACAGCTTCCTGGCATTTCATGATCACTGCACAAACTGCTCTGAAATCTGCCAGCTTTGAGGAGCTGGGAACTAGAAGCCTCATTAGCCAAGTTTTTATTTCTCATGTGATGGTTTAGATCTGATAGCAGGAAAATATTCTTGATGGAAAGGAATGTAAAGCATTGGCACAGGCTGCTCAGGGCAGTGTGGAGTCACCATCCCTGGGAGTGTTCAAAAAGTGGATGGATGTGGTACTTGAGGACATGGTTCAATGGTAAATGATGCTACATGGATGGCTGGAATTGATCATCTTAAAGGTCTTTTCCAACCTTAAGAATTCTGTGGTTCTACGATTCCAGGAGCTGCTTACAGGCTAAAAGGGATTGGAGAGGGGCCAAACACTAAACTCCTCAATTAAACTGGAAAGCCCCACTGATTTCATGCCAGCAGGAGTCTGTCACCACTCCCTCAGCCAAGCCAGCCCCTCCCAGCTCAGTCACCAACCCCAGACACTCCTGATCTACACAGGGAATGGATGGGGAACTCTGAGCTCAGCCAGGCCCCCACTGCCACGTGGAGGATTTGACAGACACACTACAGACTGTGCCTCAAACAGAGCAAAGTCCCAAATACCCAAACACCCAAATACATACCACCTCCTCATCCTCCTCTTCAGAGGGAACTTGAGGCTTCAGTGGTTTAGGAGATGCTGTTTCAAAGAAGTTGTCATCTTCAAAAAGGCTGCAAGGAGATAAAGAATGAGTAACTGGCTCTCAGAGGACGGGATTTGCTTTTACAAGTTCTGTTACTGTGAGATGGCAAAGCCTTGTCACTGAGGGCAACCTTTGTGGCAGGTTCAGCAGTGCAGGGCAATTCTGGGACCTGGCAGGCACCAGGATCCCTGCACAGGAACTGCATACTCCACTGCCTCCAGCAGACGAGGCCACTCTGGGGATGCTCCCAGTGGAATGTACCCTGGGCAGCCTGCTCTGTGCCAGGTCCTGGCTGCAGCCCCAGCCTGTGCTGTCCTGCAGCAGGGACACACCTGGGCCAGCCCCTGGGGCTGCTGCTGTCCCAGCCCCAGCTGAGCCTGGCACCCAGCACCACTCCTCACCTGGAACCTGTGTGCCTGGGACTGGAGGCCAGTTCCTGTGATCCTGGAGTTTCTCCCAGGACAGCTGAGCCTGGCACTGCTCTGCTGGACACTGAGGCAGGTTCCTGCTCTGAGTCAGCTCCATCCCACGGGTCTGTGCCACTTCCTTCCTCCCCATTTAAGGGAGGAGGCTCTAAACCTCCCACAGCCTCCTCTGCCTTCTGCCCCACAGCTGGATGTGCTGGAAGCACTGCCTCATCCACCTCCCCTGCCTTGGCTCCTGGAACAGAGGGTTCTGCAGCTTCTGCCTGCAAAGACACTGCAGAGGGACCCTGCTCTGGGTCAGCTTTCCCAATGGCAGCACTGTCCAGCCTCTGCTGCAGCCCAGGAACAGGCTGTCCTGCAAGTACAGGCCCCTTCTCAGCATCCAGGCTGCAATCAGCTGTGGGAGGGAGATGCTCCTCCTGAACTTTCTCTTCTTCTGTCACCCCCCTGCTCGGTGTCTCCTGCTCCTCCCCAGGAGCTCTGGGGCTGGCAGGGTGAGGAGCAGCCTGGCCTTCCTGCTCAGACTCCAGGGAGCCTCTGGTCACTTCCCCAGGATCAGCTGGGGGTGCAGTGCTCTGTGCTGGGCTGTGCTGCAGGGGCTCTTTGTGCTCAGTCTTTGCTCCAGGTGATCCCTCCTGTTTCCCTGCTCCTGAGCCAGATTCCTCATTTTCACTGCCACGTTCTGGTTTCTCCTGCTGTTTGTTGAGCAGCTGCAGTGTCACAGTCTGGAAAAGGGAGTAAAGAGAACACTGGTTATACCCTAGATACAAACATCACAGATCCCCGCATCACCTCCTCCTACCAGGCTGCTTTGCCACTCACAACAAATGCTCCTTCAGTTATTTCAGTCTCACAGTACAGATTTGAGGATTTAGCCCAAGGCTCTCTCTCTTCTCTCACCAGTGTCATACCTTGATAGTGTTCATGACAACCCCCAGGACTGTCCTGCCACTGTACATGTCATCCAGCTCAAATTCACCCCGAAGAGACTGAAATACACCATTCATTATCTTCTTTACCTGCAAAAGAGCATGACAGGAAACAGAGGTACAATTCATTAGCATGTGAAGCACTGCACTCAACATCAGGGACTTCTCCAAGGGAAGGAACAATAAATCCAAACACACAGAGGTGGCTTTTCAAAAAATCTACTTTCCAAACCAGGAATCCTCACCACATCAGGCCACCTTAACTCAAAACCGCTCTATATGACCCAAACTTATCCCCCCAAACTGAGGCAGGCTGCACAAAGCCAAGACAGTCTGGCACTTCTTACTTACTTTAGTTTTTATATCTTAATCTCAAATGTAGAGTTTTAACAAGAAGAAACAAAAGTCAGGCAACAAAGTGGGCAGCAGAAAGATGGAGTGAGGCTGTTTACAAGGGACGGAGGGACAGGACACAGGGAATGGCTTCCCACTGCCAGAGGGCAGGGCTGGATGGGATATTGGGAAGGAATTGTTCCCTGGCAGGGTGGGCAGGCCCTGGCACAGGGTGCCCAGAGCAGCTGTGGCTGCCCCTGGATTCCTGGCAGTGCCCAAGGCCAGGCTGGACACTGGGGCTTGGAGCAGCCTGGGACAGTGGGAGGTGTCCCTGCCCATGGGAGTGAATGGAATGGGCTTTAATGTCCCTTCCAACCCAAATCATTCTGTGTGACTATGATTCTAGGATAGGATCCCATCCTTTCTTCCTCTGTGGACTGTTACTACAAACACACTTGTTACTACAAGAACTATTTCTCTCTGTGGAGAAAATTATATTTTTCCTTTTTATGTCAGTTCAAAGAGAAATAATTCAAGGTAAATCCATTTGCTTAGGAAGGAGAAGTACTGGAGAGTCAGGCTCACTTGCTCAGTGAAGTCTGCAGGGGAAGATCCATCCTGATCCTTCTGCAGGTCTCTGATCCGTTCCTCATAGCGAGCCTTCAGCACCACCACGTCTGCCTGCAGGGCTGAGTACTGCCAAGGGAAAGCCACCCTCAGAGCTGCTCCTCACACCACACCTCACCTCCAGGGCTGACCTGGGCAGGGTTTTAGTGAGGCACTAACTCTGAGTGAAGTTTTAAGCAAAATACTTGGCAGAAAGCAACAGCACCAAAATAAGGACACCCAAGCCAGCCTTGGAAAGTCACAATTGTGTCATCAGCTCCTCAAGTGCCACCAAGAATAGGCTGGTGCAGCATCACTGAGATCCCAGTGAGATGAAGGCTGGGTCTCATTATTGGGCCTGTTCTGGTTTGCTGGAAACCACACGAAATTATTCCTTCCCTACCATTTTCTGGAACTCCCATCCTCATTATTCTGGACAAGCCTGAGGCTGGTGTTCCCTGCTCTCCAGTTCCCATCCAGCTGCTGTGTTGTTCCTTTACCTTCTCCTGGATAGGCTCCAGTTCCTCCAAACGTTGCTGGACCTCAGACCATTTTTGCTCCTCTGCTTTTTTTGCATGTTTGAGAGCTGTGAGCTGAAACACAAGACCCAGAGCAGGTACAGCCCCTGGCAGTGTCACCCACTCCAAACAGCCTCTGCTCACCCACAGCCACTCAGGACAGTGCAGAGAAGTGGAAGGTGTAGCTGTTGCTGTAGCTCAGCACTATCAGTACCTTGGCTCTCCCTCCTCCATAAACCCACCAACCCAACAGAAAACTGCACATGTAGATGGCTGAGAGCAAGGTCTGTAACAAGCAGGAAATTAGAAAGTCAAGTTCCCACTTCTCCAAATGGGAGAAGACTGTTGGTTACAGCTGCTGGTATTCAGCACCCATTACAACAAAGAACAGCCCTTTACCTTCTCTTCCAGCTGGGCCACCTGGTGCTGCAGGGAGTCCCTCTGCTCACACAGCTCCTGGCACTGCCTGCTGTGCTGCTCCTTGGCTGAGGCCAGGGCACGCTCACATTTGGCTTCACACTGGGACTCCAGCTCTGCCTGGAGCACTGACAGCTGCCCATGGCATAAGAGAGGCCATCAGGAACACACACACACACACAGGATCTGTGTTTGCACAACAGGAGAAAGCCCAGGGCTGGACACCCACAGACAGAGTGCAGCCCAGTGGCTGCCACCAGCTCCTACCCACACCTCTCACTTCAGCTCCAGCCACAAACCCCCCAGGCTGGGCAGAAGGTCTGGCTCAGATTTCAGACCTCTTGGCATATTTCTAAACAACCTTTCACTCCTCACAAGTCCCATATTCTTCTCTCTACTACAATCTCAATTTGGTGCCTCTCCTTTCCTCAGTTTGACATTAACCCATGAATTCAAGCAGGCAATGCTTTCATTCTTCCCCTACCTAGCATTTTCACATTATTTCCTACCTGGAGGCTCCCACAAGCCCTCCAGACCTGGGGCAGCAGCTGCCCTGAGCCCTCACCTGCTCTGCTGCTGCCTGGTCAGTCGAGGTCCGGGCCTTTTTCAGGAGCTGCCGGAGCTTGTCCAGCTCCTGCTGGTACGACCTGCGAATCTCTTCCATCTCTTCCTCTGCCTGAGCTCTCTCTGAGAGGGATTTCTTCTTCCTCTCTGCAAGATTCTGCAATACAAAACACGATATAGAATAGGCCAGACTGCACCAAAGCAGCTTTTCTCCCTCAGGCAGGAGGAGGTTCTTTGGGCAGGGAACTTCATCCCTTGAAATCAAGCTGAGGTTATCTCAGAGGTAAGGAAGGGTGACACGTTACTGGGTTAGACATTAAATAAATAAATAAAACCCCACATAAGCACCCAGCATCCAGCAGCCTGCAGATGAGTCAAGATTTACCTAACTTACATATTTCAAAGCAAGAACCTTGGGTTAGCCTTCAGTAAACAACTGAAACGCTGTTGCTGGCACTGGCCATACCCTTTCCAGAGTCTCCTTTTCCACTCTCAGGTCTGTGAGCTCTTCCTCCAGTGCTGCAATCTTCATATCCAGCTGTTTGCGACTCTGCTTCTCAGCCTTGAACCTGCTCTGAGTGTCCTGAGAGGCTTCTTGGAGCTCTGCAAACAAACCCCCACATATCCCTGTGAGTTTGGGTGCAACTCCCACTGCAGGGGAACACATTTTGGGGGCTGATGGGGAGGAACAGGGTCTCCTGCACAGCGCACTTGACAACTCTGCTTGTGCCTGCAGTGGGGACTAGAATTTATCAAGAGCAGCCTGTTCCAATGCTTTGCAACCATTTCTGTGAAGACATTTTTCCTAATATCCAACCTAAATTCCCACTGGCACAACTTGAGGCCATTCCCTCTCCTCCTGTCCCTGTTCCCTGAGAGCAGAGCCCAATCCCCCCAGCTGTCCCCTCCTGTCAGGGAGCTGTGCAGAGCCACAAGGTCACCCCTGAGCCTCCTTTTCTCCAGGCTGAGCCCCCTTCCAGCTCCCTCAGCCTCTCCTGGTGCTCCAGCCCCTTCTCCAGCTCCATTCCCTTCCCTGGAATTGCTCCAGCCCCTCAATGTCCTCCTTGCCATGTGGAATACAGAAGTGACCCCAGGATTCAGGGTGGGGCCACAGCAGTGCCCAACACAGAGGAATAAATGAACACCTCAGGTTTATCTCAACTTTCCATCCACTGGAACATCTCTGGCTGCTCTACAGGATGTTGGACAGAAAAGCCAAGAGATGGTTCTACAAAAGGCATGCCTAGAACAGGATGATTTTGTTTGTTGAGTTATCCCACTTTGCCTTCAGTGCTGACAAGGATGCAAACTCCTCAGATATTTCAGTGCATCCATATCCTTCTTCCATTCCCTGTGACTGATCCTAGGGAAAGCAGGAAGATACCCCAGAAGACAGGAAAAACCTATGACTTAAAAAAGAAAAGAGCCATGAAGAGCTCTCAGGGACAGGCAGGAGCAGCCTCACCTGCCACCTGTGCCTGCAGCTTGTTGAGCTGTGCCTCCTGTCTCTCTGCATCCTGCACAGCACAGGACAGCTGCTTCCTCAGGTCCATCTCCTTCTTCTGGTGGGCAGTGAGCTCCAGCTGCAGCTGGGAAACCTGGGCTGTGGCAGCTGCCAGCTCCTCTGCAACTCTGGCCTGGAGCACAAAATGGAGCAGGGAGAAGGGAAGGGGGAAAAACGGGATGTATGAGGAAGGAGCAGAACTGTTCTCTCAGGAAGAGCTGGAAAAGGGTTGGAGACCTTATCAGGGAAGACATCTCCACACTGAGGAGGTAACAATGACTTTTTTGCCATGTCAGTTTTGTCCAGACTGACTAGAAAGCTGCATGAGGCCACCAGCAACCTCATCACCACATCAGTTCAACCCAGTGAGTTTTCCTGAAAAGGTTAAGTGTGTGTAAGCCTGGTACCAGTGCCTGGTGCCTCTGCTCAGTTTTCAGGCTATGAAAACATCTATTTGAGTAAAAAGTCTGGGCTCCAACATCTAATTGTCTTCCATAAGCTTACAAATCACTGAAGAGCCACTTAAAACACAGGCTGGTCCCAGCCAAGAGAGCACCTTGTCCCCAGAGCACACAGCATGAGGTCACCTCAGCTGCCAATGGGCAAGGCTGGCATTTCCCAGCACAGTTCTCAGTCATTTGGGGACCTGTTTAGATTTAGGATTGCTGAGAGTCAGTGATTCACCTAAACCAGGCACTAGCACAGCTTGTTAGACAACTTGTAAACAATGTTAGCAGGGGCTCAAGGCATCAAGACAGACACAAAGTCCCATTCCCAATCTTGTCGAGTGACACACAAACTTCAGAGGATGCTCTGCAAAGACAGAATTTGCACAGGGAATCCCTCAACAGCTTCCACACCTCTGCCTATTTTGAGATGCCCAACAGATTTTTCACATTCTTGTAACAGGTAAGGTCAGGAGAACTGGATTTGCTCTCTGCTTTATCCCTCTAAGAGAATTCCCTCCATATGAAGACCAACACCTTCTGGCACAGAAAAGCTGGGAGCAAAATTGTTCCAACTATGGTGATGATGAGGATGTGCTGACCTGGAGGGCTGGGATACCACACTGCTCATTTAAAGAGGAGGCAGCATTTCAGAGAGTGGCCAAAACCAGATCTGCTTTCCTCTTGTGCTTCCATACATGTCCCACTGCTATACTGACTCCTGGCACTCTAAAATCAAACCCCACGGCACAACTAAAGTCTTCTAAAAGTTACTTTAATCCTGCCCTCTGTCTTTAATAGCAAATAAAGAAAACAATTAGGAAATCCTATTGCAGGAAGGGTTACTAGACAGAAGTTTCTACAGAGGATGCTTCATGTCCACAGCTCAGCTCCAGCCTCCAGCTTTCAGGCACCAAGAATCCTGGGTGAGCTGTGCCTGCTCTGACAGTGATCCTGCTCTCCCATGGGGAGTGGGACAAGCAGCAATGTGACAGAATTCTTGGAAAGGGCTCCCCAAGAAAGAGGGGGCCAATGGGGAGACACTGCCAGACTGAAGCCCTTTTCCCAGTGAAGGATCCATGCTCATTCAAGCTCTGAGACAATTCTTCTCATGCCAATCAGTTTCTAGTTCAAGAGGAAGCTGGGCTGGCACTACCTAGGGCACAACCATCTACCACCTACACAGTCAGCAGACACTGCCTCACCTGGTCCCAGCCCCGATCCACTGGCAGCATGTGCTGGGAAGAGAAAGCAGCAACAGGAAACAGGAAGGGTTAAGAACACAACTTGAAAGGCAGAGGCATTCATCAGCAGAAAAGCACAATGCTTCATAACAGGAGCCTAAGGCATGCCAGAGAAGCCTTTAAATTACTCCAAGAACTATAAAAGCTTAGACAGAAAAAGGGAGTGAAGCCTGATGTAAAGACACTAAAGGTATCCTTGGGGTATGTCACACACCAGAGGTGGGAGCAGTCCTGGCTGTGACCTGCACTGGAGAGGTGGAGAATTACTTATGGCTCACAAAGCCTTCACCTAAAGCTGGGAGTTGCTCTGCCAGGGCCAAAGATCCATAACCCAAAAGCAGAGATTTACCAACAGCTCAGTGGTCCTGTGTACAGCCAAATAAATGGTGAGTGCCTATCTGTGTGTAAACAATGGATAAAACAGCTTCCAGTCCTCTTCCCTGGTTCTGTCTGTCCCTGGGGATTCAGTGGCTGCAGTCCCAGGGCAAGCTGGGGTAGATAAAGGGAACAGGAAGGAGTATCAGCCTTCATATTTCCACTCAATAGTCCCACAGAACCAGGGGAAATAACCCAGTACAAGTCAGGGCTTTCCTGGTCTGGCCTGAAGCCTATTCATGTAACATCATCCCTAGGCAGTGACTGCTCAGCCAGTGGGGTCCTGCTGAAGATGAGGCCCAAAAGACTCCCAAGGATCTTACACTTCCAAAAGATTATTTCTTCCCAAGTTTTATTGTACTAGCAGGATGCTGTCCCCACTGAGAAAGGAATTTAATTTATTATTTCAGTCTGACTCATTCCTGGTTAGAATCTCTCACACATACTGTGGGTGTGCAGCCTGGGCTGGGAAAGCAGCCCCCTTCCTGTCTGCTCTCAGCACTATCAGCTCTTCCCTGCTCTGCTCTTTACCACACTGTGGAAAGCGGCAGTTCTGGTCAGTTTTAGGTGCAACAAGTTATGGTTCTTACACGGAGGAAGCATTTGTCACCTCATTTTTGAACTGGAGAAAGACAACTCAGCAGGAGAGCACAGAGCAAGACTGAACTTGGTGTAATTTAAGAAGCCAGTGCTTGAGAAAGCAGAGCAGACATCATGCAGTGGCAGAGCCAGAGCAGCACTCCCGGGCTAGGCTGGCCTAGGGATGGTTCAGGATATGCAGCCATGCATAAATGCAATTCACTGGTCTAAAAGCTACTTCCCAACAGTTCCTGTCATAAAAGCACAGTGTGTTACTGGGAGAAACAAACAGCTTCTGATTAGCATTAAAAAAAGCACAAAAGTGCAATGAAGAAACTCCAGCAGGAAGTATTTTTCCTTGTAACTATTCTCACTCTATGTCAGTTATATAGGAGGAATAAAACACTTCTGGAACTATCAGTGCAACTAAATAACTGAAGTACTTCCAACTCAAAAGCCCTGTGATACACAATTCCTCAACACACTGGCCACATGCCTACACAGTTAACAATAAATCAGACACTTTCCTGTAAGATAAGAATATTAAAGTTATGACAGCACAAAATGGTTGTATCTTCTGTGATGCTTTGGTCATGAAAGCCATCAAACATCCATTTTTTTTCTCAAAACAAAGTTCAAAACCGCAGTTGCCTTCTAAGAAAACTGCCTTGACCAACAAGCCTTGTTTCAATGCAACAACCCTGGTATTGTTCATGCCACCATTACCTTCTCTTGCTCTGCATGCAACACTCTTGCCTGTGTGTTCTCATTTGTTGTCTGCAGGGAGTGGTTCCTCTGCTCCATCAGCAGGTTACTCTGCTCCACATACCTGTGAACAGGGAGACTGTGGGCATTCCTGGACACACAGGGCTTGGAGCCAAGGGCTCAGACAGAAAAGGTGACATTCCAAAGCACAGAAGTTCTGCTGAACTCGTGACAATTTTGCAGGATATGCTGCACTAAGAGGCTGATCTCAGAGGAGTGGGAGGGCTGTGCGTGGCACAGCAGAGATTTTATCAGCTGGGATAAGTGCTTCACCTCTCTGAAAATGTCTCATGTTCCAAGAATTTTGATAACTTAGCTGAACTTCACAAAGGGCACCACATCCCTTACAATTTCTTCACCTCACTAAAAAGCCAGCAAAAATAAAGCAACTCCCAGAAGCAGGGCAAGCGTGCTCACAAACAACATGAGGGATTTTGTTCCCCTTTTACAAATTCATGTTTACTGTAAATCAGAGTTTTGGGGATAAGCCCTGCAGAGAAGGGGTGGGAAGAATCCCACACTTTTAATACCTTAGAAAAAAATTTTAAAATATCAGAATATGGCTGCCTCCTAACAAACACCCCTCACTTATGCCCAAGTGTAAGCTGGAGAGTCTGGAAATGCAATGAGGCTTCCAGCCCTTACCTCTGGTTGCGTTCAATCAACTCACTGATCTTCTCATTCTGCTCCTCAATCCGACTGCTCTTCTCAAATATCTCCTGCTTCAGTCTCTCATTCTCCTAAAGCACAGCTCAGCATGAATACTCAGCTTACTCAGATCTCCTTGCAGCATTTCCTAAACCTTTGTTTTGCACAGATGCAGGACAGTGGTGATGCTCATGCCTTCTGTGGTAACAGCCCAGGAAGGCACCGTGCCACATTTAGCAGAATCCTGGCACAGGAACATGGCTGCCAAATCTCATTCTAGAAAATATTGTGTCTGGTTGGCTTTATCCACAAACCAAGATTAAGACTGCTGCTTAGAAAGGCTTCAAAGCATAAAATTTAGTAGTGAATAGCAGAAGCAGGTGGTTTCTACAATGTGATACTTCAGGTGTGGAATTGTTCTGCTGGAGACTGGGGGTTAAATCCATAATGGTTTGAGAAGCTGAACTTCTCCCACATGAACCTTTTGTCAAGGTCTATGAAATACCCACAACTCTGACTCAGAAAACACCTAAACCTCAAAATGCTGAGAAGAGGCTTTTTGGAGGGGGAAAGAGGGATGGAAATCATTGTCAGTCTCATCCTCATTCTGGCTATGAAAAAGCAGAACCCATGGGTGGATGGACCTTTGCTCTCTTTAGGGATAACACTGAGCTCCAGCTCCTGATGGGAGTGAAACCAGGCTGGCCACCCTCACCTGGATGATGCGCTGGATGTTGCTCATGATCATGGAGGCTTCCATAGTGACAGAGGAGATGCCAGGCAGCAGGGAGCTGTTAGCAGTGCTTTGCTTCTTCAGCTCCTCCACCTGCAGGGATAAAGCATTTTTAAGCCATTTGAAATGAATTTATGGGTGCAGGTGAGAGTTAGACACATGCAAAGAGGCATTTCACTGTTCCTTCTGCTCAGCTGCAGGGAACAGGCACTGAATCAAGTGTGACACCTCCCAGAGGGCAGGGAATCCCTCCAAACAATGCATCACACGACATTCAAGGCAGTAGAACAATACCTTTCCCCAGGCCTAAGCTTTGTTTTTTCACAGCAGCTGAACTGCTCGAAGGTGTGATAATATTGAAATTTTACTCATTTACCGTATCACTTAATGCAGGCATTTAAACAGAGCCAACTGCTCTCAGCACACCTGGAGAGCAGAAACATCCTGAGCAGCCCTACCTTGGCAGCCAGGTGATCCATTTTATCCACAACTTTGCTCACAGCCAGTCGGATTTCAGTGTTGTGCTGCCGAGCTTCAGTCATCAAAAAGGAAGTGACATCTCCAGGTGATTGAAGGGAAAGGAGAGAGATTTACAGTGACAAGGGGAAATATCTGCACAGAGACAGCAAAAGCTGGGTAGCATGAAGCCTGCCAGCAGGAAAGCCACTCTCTGCCCAGAAATAAAAGGGACATGGTATTTAGAAAACAAATAATGTAGGTATTTCCCAAATAATCTCAACAGGCAGGTTTGAGTACAGGAAATTCTTGAGCCACGTGACAGCTCAGCTCAACAGAGCAAAGCCCCCAGACACACCAGAGCAGCAGAAGCACAATCAAAGCACAGCAGTGAAGGTCAGCTTCTGAAACTGCACTGAAAAAACAGGCTCCAAGAAAGACTCAGACACACTCAAGACTCCACCAACTGGGATGACTTAAATGATTCTTTAAATGCCTTTGGTCCTTCCCAGGTTTTGCCTTTAACAGTTCAATTCTTTCCCTGGCTGTTAGGGAGCTGGTTACTATTACTTTTATTTATAACTGGAAGCACCATCTACCAAATTCCTTTAGTAATACCCAATCTTAGGAAGACACACAAATTCCAGTCCCTTTCACACTGTCCAAAGCTCTTTAAAGTAAGAAAGAGATGTGTATTTATTGGGAAGTGTTTGCCCCTATTTGGTATTAAAAAATAAGCATTTGTGAAACAGCACAGCTATAAATCATCACAAACTGTTTACTGCAGGAGTTGCAGCCCTCTGAGAAGCAGGTACCTTTTAAAACATACCTTGATAAGGAGCAGGATACATCTGACCCACAGGCTGGAGTTGAGAGGCAGATGCAGCAGTTTGGGGGTAAGCAAATGGCACTCCTGGATATGCCTTAAAGGACAAGTTAATAGGTTAGAATGTGTTTTGCTATTTCCCCACATCCTCACAGTTTCATATTTTTTTAAGCCCAAGAGCAAGGATGATGTTTGAAAGGAAAAAATGCAAGAATTAAGGAGCTGGAAAGTCAAAATACACAACAGTCATTATGAAAGGAAAATAATATTCTTCTTTTGAGGGTCAGTTAGCTCCAGTCTTCACTCAAATTTCAGCAAAACTACGTCACCCCACATTTGTGAGAGTCAGATCAGCATGTGATCAGCACCCTCTGAAGTTCTGTTAATTTGAATACCAGTTTATTTCATAGAAAGGGCTCAAAAAGCACAACACAACTTGATTGCAACTTTACCGCTCATTGCTGAAGATCTTGGAAGTTTTTATTGTATCCACTACAAAATCAGGTATTAAAGCCTTGTTTACCCTTAGTTTAAGAACCCATCATAGAACAGAAAATTAGCCCTTTCTGAATAAATTTTAAGAGGCATATGATGAAAAACTAAGAATGCCAAAGAGTCACAGGAAACAGCCTGGAATTCTCATCTTTATGTTAAAGTCCTTGCTCCCAACAATGGAAAAGACTCAGGGAAAGGACAGAAGTGCCAGTATTCTCCTTGATTTCATTTTGGTACCTGGAAGCCCTGTGCTCCTCCAGGCAGAGCTGAGTGGGGCTGGATTGTTGCAGGAATTAAAGCAGCAGAAGATACTGAAGGTGCAGCACCAGATGCTTGAGGTACTGGAAAGGAAGAAATAAATTCAGCATGCTATAAAGAAGCTCAAAAGAATTTAATTGACCTAGTGTGAAATGACAAAACAAACAAAGAAACCACTAAATAGACGAAAGTCTAACAAAAGCCTGTCTACAACCTTGTGAAAATTAAATCCAGTCAAGCAAGTGATAATAGGTCAAGAAAAGAGTAACCTTTCATAGAAATCCCACTTCTGGCTCCATTTAAACAACCTCTTTTCGATCCAACAGAGACAGCTCTGAAGTTTACTGACACAAGGCTTGACTCAGACTCTGAGGGCTGCTCAGCTGACCAGCAGCTGATGTGACCATTCCATCGTGGGAAGACACATCCAGCCCTGCAGAGCTGCCAGTCTCATGCTGCCCTTCACTTGGATTTCCATCATTCCTAAAAGTACTGTTCACTGGGAGAGGATTTGTAACATTCCATTTACAGATCCCATGGCCTACAAATCTCAGTGCTCAGTGACAGGACAGCTCAGGCATGGTGGCTGCCCTCCCTCAAGCACAAGACCACAATGAAGAAGCACTCCAAGGATTGTCTTGTGCTCCATGGATTAGTGGCTCGTGGATCAGCAAGCCCTATCAGAAGTTGTCAGTGCATATTTCAGTTCCAGGAAGGAATCCTCTGCTCCCACAGCCCTCATGGAGTGGAATGGGGGTGCAGCAGCTCCCCAGCACGTTACCTTGTGTGGACACTGTGGGCAGCACTGCCTGAGCTGGCTGGGAGGGTCTGCTCGAAGCCACTGGCTGTGTTGTCCCTCTCAGAGTATTGGGATCCTGAAAAGATTTCTTCATGTTACAAGAAACACCAAAGAACAAGCCAACAGCCTGAGCCCAAGGTCACTTGAGACAAGGTGTTACCTCAGGAACCCAAGTGGAACCTCTCTGTCACAGAACCAGAGCAGATTTCCCTGGACATGGGCAGAGCTACAGATCCCACTTTAAGCAACCCCCAGTGTAGGAAAAGGAGTCAAAGAGTCACACTGCTGTGACTGGTACCTCTATTTCTGAGTCACTGGAGTCCAGCTGACTCCCTGCTGTCCCAGCAAGGAAAGGCAGCATGGGCTGTCCCATCTTGGCCATCCGAGAAATCAGCTTTGCCTTTGCTACATCTGGGTTCTAAAAGAAACATTTAGTTACTCTCCCTTTGTCTCAGCCCAGGCTTTTGAGGGATTACAAACACTTCTACATCTCTCACTGAATTTTGCCTCAATCTTTCAATGACTGTGTGAAAATCTACTCTTCAAGCACACAAGGTAGCAGCAGGAATGTTCATCTGGCTTGTTTTATATATCCCCTTCTGGGATGACAGTGCTGTTACTACAGAGAAAAATCTATCCCTGCACAAAACGCCAACAAGAAAATGTGTGAGCTCAGGAAGCTGCTTAGCAGCTTTCTGGAGACACAAAGTCTTCTCATGCAGCTCTATAAACTTATCCTGAATGTCCCAATTCCTTTGTTATCTATTTTAAATTTATCCATTTATCTCAAAAAACAACCAGCCTTGTGAACATCCACATGGTCAAGGTCACTTTGCAATTAAGAGGAGGAACTGGGGCTGGGGTTCCTTAGATCCTGGTAATCACAGAATCATTAAGGTTGGAAAAGACCTTTAAGGTTAATCATCGAGTCCAACCATTAATTCCTTCAAAAACAAGGCCCTAAGCTGCTGTAAGGTGAACATTCCAGTGTCTTGCATGATGCTCACTTTATCTTCAGCAGTACCCAATGCTTAAGGTGAAAATAAACTTCTCTACTTAGGCTTCAAATTAGGAAAAGCCAGCACTTACTGCAAGCTGCTCACTGATGGAGTTGGACTTGGCCCGAACAGCTGGCTCCCTGCAAAGCCAAATGTGGAGATTAACCAGGAGGAATTCAGGAACCAACATCCTGGATTGATAAACACTGTTAAATACACCTCTCCCTAGGAAAGCTATTTTCCCATATAATGAGCATTTCTTTTAGCCTACACTTCTGGAACATTCTCTGCAGTGTTATCTGTAGATATGTTCAGGACACCACTATGGCCCATTAGAACAGCTAACTATAGAAAAATAATTCTGTTGATTGCTTTAATAACCACATTCTGGTATAAATAAGTTTAACCAGGTCTAATAACAAACTACTTATGGCAACAAGAGCAGCACTTACTTGGACTCCCTAAAAAGGGTGACTGACCCATTTAATTTAAGGAACAGAGAATTGTTAAGGTTGGAAAATACATTTAAGGTTGAGTCACCAACCACTAACCCAGCCCCAGCATGCTCAGCACTAAACCCCATCCCCAAGTGCCACATCTGCATTCTCTGAACACCTCCAGGGATGGGAACTCCACCCTGGGCAGCCTGTGCCAATGCCTGTCAGCAAAGGTTTTCCTAATACCCAGCATAAACCTCTCCTGGAGTAACTTAGAGGTCATTTCCTCTCCCCAGTCACTTGTTACCTGGGAAAAGAACCTGACCCCACCTGGCCACACCCTCTTTTCAGGGAGTTGTGGAGACTGAGAAGGTCCAAACTGACAACAATGATGCCAGCTGAGATGAGACAGCTGTTAGAGCAGCACCCACACAGCTCAGTCCCACTGGATCTCAGGAATGCTGGAGAGGAATGACTTCCTTCACTGGAGCCCATTCCAACTGCTTTAATCTGGAAATCAGCACTCAAGCAGAAAATTCCAGCAAGTCCTGTTAGCAAGCACTGCTCTGCTACATGGAGGGCACTGAGCTGGCACAGAGGCCCCACATTTCCCAAATGATGTGTTAGTGCAGCACTGTGCTGATGGGCACCACCAGCCTTAACACAAAGTTGTTTAAGCCACGCTGCTTCTTACCCAGGCTTTGGAGGGATGCTGGAGGGAGGCACTAAACCTGTGTCTGAGGAGAAGCCATCTGAGCTGGGCACTGGAGAAGGTGCAGGGGAATCCCTTGAACTGACACTCAGCCCATCTGAACCAGAGCACTCCTTTGCCAGTTTCACCTTAAAAAGTATGAAGCAAAAACATAAAAAAAAAGATGTTTTTCTGGGTTCCTGTAAAAACTTTCATCGGCTTATTTGTGATGCTACTGCCTGTGGAGCTCCTGCACTTCAAGGAAAAACAGCCAATTGATTCAGAGCTGGAGAAGCTCTCATTCCTCCCACAGTATTTTGTTTTCCCAAGTGACTCACAAATAAGACAACTAAAAGGTCCCAAGACAGAACAGACAAACAGCCTTGAGGGATTTTCTGGGTTTAGGGTTCTGTTTTGGGTTTGTTTGTTTGAATTAAAGATACACATCTTGCTGAGGTTTCTAACAGTTTCTGAGCTGGAGTTCTTGCACTAACAGCAGGTTCCTCCCTTGCAGTCACAAAACAAATGTTAAACACTCGGCAGGAGACACTCACCCTCCTGATTTCCACCTCAAACACCAGAGTGGAGTCTGGAGGGACCCGACCAGCCACGCCCTGAGCCCCGTAGGCCCAGGCTGGAGGAATGATGAGGAACCTTCGCCCTCCTTTCTTCATGCCCAGCATTCCTTCTTCCCAGCCCTTTGGTTTGCCCAGGCAAAGGAAGAGAAAGCAACAGTTGCATCAGTTACAGCAACACTGTCAGCAACAGTGACATTATTCACCTCAATTAAGATAACTTCAGGCAAAAGTTCCAAAACACATATAGAGAGATTCTTGCAAAATCCTATTTATTTTCAACGTGCAGCACCAAACCTTTGTCTTGCCACAAATCCTGATAGCCAGTTGTAAATTCCAGTGTTAACTTAAGAATAAAGATGCAGCTCCACCACACAGTTGCAACCTCACTCAGCATCCTGGGGAAGAACTGGACTCCAAAGAGATCTGAATTGCTCTGGTTAGATTTACAAAGCAACCAAAGGAAACAGTTCTAACGAGGGACATGTAGTCAGAGGAATGCAAACTGACCAAGGGATGCCAGCACTACACAAGATGGCTCTAACAGCCAGGCAAAATTACTAAGATACAGGATAAAACAA
Organism: Rhabdornis inornatus; assembly: GCA_013397075.1. Classification (NCBI taxonomy): domain Eukaryota; kingdom Metazoa; phylum Chordata; class Aves; order Passeriformes; family Rhabdornithidae; genus Rhabdornis; species Rhabdornis inornatus. Next base: position 54,639 of record VWZS01007404.1, on the reverse strand, counting down.
ATAAAGTAGACAAATAGCACATCTTCAATAAAAGACAACTTGTAACAGGTCATATATGAATTATGCAGGTCATACATGAATTACTCAGGTCATGGAAGTGACCTGAACAAAAGCATCTCTGACTCAAACCCTGATTTTATGGGATAACATAAGTGAATATCACAACACCTAGATAAAAAATTGTTTCCTTTAGAAACAGGGTTCCCCAAGAACAAGGGAATGGATTAAGTAACTTCCAGAAAAACAAAGACAATAAAACCCCAGCTCCTGAAAACAGGAAGTTTCTTTTTACCAAAGAGGACAACTCCTGTCTAACACTGATACTGGAAGGGAGACTGGGCTCTATTGTCCGAAGCTTGAGTGAGTCACTGTCACAGTGTTTGCTAATAAATGATACAGAAAGAGCATCTATGAACCCAGAACAAGATCTGCAATAATTCAAAGCTCTGAGACTTAAATTATTATAATTGAATAATAATAATAATTATAATATTATTTTAAATTATATTTTATTATATAAAATAATACTATATTGTATTAATAATGAGAGAGAATACATTTTATATTATTAATTATAACAATAATTATATAATTGAAGCAGAAGCTGTACCTTGATGACCTTTCCAGATCCCAGCTTCAGCCGCAGCAGCTTGTCTTTGTTTACATTAGAGTCAAATACCTGCAGAGTTGAACAAGAACACAAAAGACATGGATTTCCCAATTGTTTCAAGATTCTGAACGCTGCTTTACACATTCCATAAATTCCTAGAACCTCTGGTTAAATGCTATTTCCCATCCCATTACTAGCAAAATTAATTCTCAGCCATAAGACAGCTTTAGTCCACTTCCTGAAGCAGAATTTCATGAAGTGAATGGTAACTGCAGATTCAGACTTCAGACCTGCTTTAGGAGAGGACTGGTAGAGCGAAACACAACATTAAATATTCGTGTGTGAGAGTGCCCACAGAAGTTTAAAAGCATTTCAATCACCTCTCCCTGTACAGTAACAGAATAATAGAAACATCAAGGTTGGAAAAGCCCTCTAAGATTACCAAGTCCAACCATTCCCCCAGCACTGCCCTGTTCACCAAACCATGTGAAGCACCACATCCAGATGGTTTTTGAGCACTTCAGGGATGTGACTCCACTGCTGCCCTGGGCAGCTTTTGCCAATGCTCAACAATCCTGCTAGAGAGGAAATTTTTTTGTAATATGCCAGAATCCCTTAATATTCTATAGGCAATACATATGACCCCACTTACAGTGCCATAAATGCCCAAAGGATACCTCTAACATCAACACCAGTACTATGCTGGATGTGCAGGCTCCTGCCAGGGACTGTCCCACTCAGCATTAAGAGGTGGCAGAAGTGTCTTTACCTGTCCAAGCCCGTTGTTCTGGAACAGCCATCCCGTGTAGGCAACCTCCAGGGAGTCTCCTCCTTCCACTCCCTGCCCTTCTCCCAGGAGGAGATCCTGGCAGAGGACTGAGTCCAGTGCTGGGGAGCTGTTGCATTTGGCAATGCACACCTGCAGAGGGAAAGCCTGGCAGTGTCTCTGGCCTTTAATGGATGAATCTGAAGCATTCCTTGCTGTACTGATCCAGCCCACACTAGAAATGCACTCCCTGGGCATTCCACGTCTCCTTGTGCTGAATGTTGCTGATTAAACACCCTCTGCTCTACAGAACCATTGATATACAGTACTTGAGAATCTTGAGAAGCAACAAGTTCCTTGTCTCAAAGAGATTTGTTCTAATGAACAAAGCTCAAGGCAGGCTGCTCTCAGATCTGTCTCCATCAGTTCTGCAGACACTCAAAGCTGAACTCCAATGAAAATAAACCTTGATCTGCCCCTGCTGTAAAGCAGCCATCAAGAACTGCCTGGCCTAGAGGTGAGCAGTTACCTGCTTACTGAAATCCACAGCTGCCTTTTCTGACTCAAACATGATGGACCAGTTTTGCCTCTGATCGTCATAGAATGTGCTGTAATTGTTGGGTTGAACCTGTGGGAGAGGAAATCAATTCTATCTTAGGCACTAAATGAACTAAAAAACCCACATGCAAAAGCTTAAAATAAGAGCTACCAAAATTAAGCAGGAAGAACCCTGCTGTTCTACTGCCCAAGTTCAGAATTAGTCTTCATTTATGTGCTCATTATCATGGAGGAATTATTATAACTCAAATATGTGGCAACTATTAAGTTCTTCCTAGGTGCTGCAGTTCACACAGGAAGGTAAAACCTTTCAGAAACTTCCTTGAAGCGTGGTTCTTTTATACATACTGAGAATTTTTAAGTGTAAGCAACTTACATTTCATAGTTTACTGTATTTAGGCTTCCAGAATCAATTGAAGAAGTCACTTCTTCCTCACTTCTAAACCCATCAGAAGTGACTATAAAACCCACTAATTTTCAAGAATGTGCTTATAAAGCTAGATAGTAAGGTCTAAGCTGGGACAGAAATGTCATTATTTTGGAGTGAAATTTCTTCTCATACCAAGAAATTTGACGTCATCTGATGACAAGCTAAGAACAGTAAACCAACACATCAATTTTCTGTAAAACTGGCAGAAACCAACTTCCTGAGAGATCCCATTTTAGAGCTCACAATACTCCAGATTGTTCTCAACAGCAGGAAAATGCTGAGTGTAAATTTTCAGAGAAAACATTTCCTTGCTGTCATTTCCTTCTTCTTAATCAGTTGTATTCTCTCAGATGCTTAACTAGAAATTTTCAGCAAAAGGAATTTTGCTGTTTTTCTTCATTACAGGGCTGCAAACCCCAAATACCTCTGTGAGCACAGGTAATAATTTACCTCCTCCAGGAGCCTTGGTTTGGAAATCTCCTGAGGAGGTGCTCTGCCAAAAGGAGCTGTCACAGCCTCTTGTGCAATACATGAGGAGGAGAACAGTCACACTGGGACACCTCCTGCTCTGTCACTCAGATGTTTGATCTCAAAGGTTAGAAACCAAGGCTTAAGGGAGGATTTTAGAGCCAACCTTGAGTTTGCTGTGATCAAAAAATGCTTCTCTAGGCCAGAGTCTCACCGTGAGCACGAAGCCTGGGTGGATCCTCGCAGAGGTGATCTGTTGCTGCTGACTGATGTAAAGGAGGATCCTGTACTGGATTCCACAAGGAAAAAGAACAAAAACAGGAACTCAAAACATCTTCAATTCTAAGGTGCTTTGTCACACACAGAGCCTAAGGCTCAGTATTTATTTGTCAAATATACCACAGCAAAAATACTTAACACTGTTTTGTGGCACTTATTAAAACTGGTTTATTCTCAAGGGTTTTATTCAGCTACAGCAACCAAGCAAGTCAAACTCATTGTTTTAGAATGAGCAACATGCTTTAACTAATTCCACATTTTTCACAGCTACAGTGGAAAAAGATGGTGCACTAACCCTTCCAATACAGAACTCACCACACATGGCATCAAACCATCAGAGTCATTTAGGTTGGAAGAGACATCCAAGATCATTTCCCTAGCACTGCCAAGGCCACCACTGACCCACATCCCCAAGTGCTACATCTACATGGCTTTTAAACCCCTCCAGGGATAGGGACTCCACCACTGCCCTGGGCAGCTGTGCCAGGCCCTGATCACCCTTTTGGGAAAGACATTTTCCCTAATATCCAACCTAAAGAAGTTTGTGTGTGTAATTTTTTATCTTCACATAAACTTATTGTCATAGACAGAGTTGAAGGGAGCTTTCCAAGTACTAAACAACACAGATATGAGATTTATCGACATATTTGGCTCTACGAAACATAACCTATTAAGGAAATGTGTTTTCCTTTGTGTACCTGCACTGGACACAGCTCAGTGGTGAACTGGGAGAGACCTACTGACTGCTCCCAGTTGGATGTGATACCACATAGGCAGCCTGAGGAAAGCTGGTTCACCTTGCTTCTGCACTCCCTGTCCTCCCCAGTTCTCCCAGAACAACACAGCTCAACACTTCCCAGATCACTGACTCAGATATCAAACTAAGATTTATTTTGTACTTGCCAAAGCAGAAGCAACTTAGTGAGACACGAACGAGGGATATGAAACATCACAAATAGCAACACCAGGGATGGGTGAGAGTTTTCAAAGCAGCTTTCAAACACACCAATTTACTGGGCACCTCAGTTCTGTGTTCTTCAAGGAACACTTGGGAAGGAATGATGGTTTTGATACCAAAAGAACAAAACTTAAGCAAAGCATCTCTGTACTGCTGGATAGAATTCTCCTTTATATCCATTTCCATGTGCACAAATAAGTGATCCAGTTGTCAAAGCCATTCTGAATAAATACCAAAATGACTTCCAAAAATACTGCAAACTAGTTCAGGCACAAGTTGTAAGAGATCTTACAAACTTATGGACTGCAGGAAAGAAAGATGTCACCAAGGTGGATGGCTGAGCCCCAAGAAAACCCAGGAGGCAGAAAGGCAGCAGGATAACAAGATCAAAAGCAAAACACCTGGAAAGCTCACAGAAACACCATCTCATACCAGTGAGCCCTTAGCATGGCAGAGTTGGGGAAGGAAGTGTCTCTCACCTCTTTGGCAGCATGGTTCCCCACTACAGCTGCTCCGTACTTGCCTTGCTTCAAGTACTGCCCATTTGTACTGCAAGAAAAGGGAGACATTCAGCTGCAAAACTGTCCCTAACTCAAATTTCTTTAGAGTTCAGATCCCTTTCCTCAGGCATAAAATGTCAGGCAGCATTGCTTAGCTTTGAGACACTTGCTTGCCCACAGGCAAGAGCACACATTGTGGAATGAGTTGAAAACTGCTCTCACAGGTCCAGGGCAGAAGCGTTTTTCCGTGATGGCAGCATCTAACAGTTTTAGTGCTCTCACTCTGCTCATGCCTCAATTCTCAAATGCATGAACCACAAGCATCTGCCAGAGCCTCCTGAAGCAGTGCACACCTCAGCCCAGCAGCCAGGACACAGCTCCCAGCCACAGCCAAACCCAAAACCTGCTCTTTATCTCAGAAATGCCTCACCCAGAGCTGCAGCACAGCAACTGAAACTGCTCTTGAGCAGAAACTTCCATTGCCCTGCAACATTTCCACCATGCAGATACGGCTGAAAACAACTCTCTTCCCATCTCTCCAGAAATATCTCCCCTCTAGGATTGGGGACACAGACTGCACCAGGTTGTAGAAGTCACTTACTATCGATAGGCGAGGACTGCGGTGGCCACCAGCACCGAGGGGGCTCCTGAGGCTGCTGGGGCCACTGGAGCCTTCTGGGCCTGGCCTGAGGGGACACAGATCAGGGACAGCTGTCAGAAGCACAGGACTGGCAGGTGGTACCACCATGACATGTTCCTTCCCTCAAGGAAAAATAACTCCAGCAGGAAATCACAAAGAAACAAAGAGATGCATTCCAAAGTCACCCAAGGCCAGTTGAAAATCCAGGTGTAGGAGGGCACTGGAGGACAACATCACTGAGGAAAGCTCAGGGAATTATTTGCTCTGCTGCTCTTCACAAAGGCTCTGGTTCTTCCCACACACACTTCCTGCTGAGTGTGTTCCCCACTCTCAATCCCAGTTACTCACCTGCTGCTGTCTGACCCTTCTTGGGCTGCTTTGGTGCAGTGAACTGAAAGAATTCATTTCCCTGGCTTGAGACTGTTTGATCCAGGCCAAAGAGAGAGGCTAATCTGGCTCTAGAAAGGGAAATAAAACCATTTAACCTCATTTAAACAGCCATTATACCTAATGAAGTTGTATCACATACAAAGTGTTTACCATCACTTCGGAAGTAAACAAAGGGTTGCAGGTTAAGTTGCTTTATGTGAATTAACCATTTAATTTTGAATAGGCAGAACTCGTAGATGAAGAGGTTGGGAAAGTGGTACAATTATGTTTCATTTCCTCAAAAATCGACTGAAAGTACAAGAACTGAAACTACATACAAAAAAAACAACTTACTTTGAAGCAATGACTAGAACTAGCTTCACATAAAATAGCTGATTCTTACAATACCCAAAATAATGTATGATAGAGAAACCACCATTCAGCTCCTGGAGTTTTTTCTCTTTAAATGTCCAGGAAAAACATTCTCCCACTAAGATTTAAAATGGGAGAACCTCTCCCAGATAAGGGCAGAGGGTACAATGCTGGAGGTTATTCCTTCAGGAGACATTGTCTGCAATTTCACTGCTTCAAGGCCAGTTACACTCAACCTATTCCTGATATCACAGGGCAAGGGAATAATTCAAAGAAAGGATGACACCACTGTCAGTGAATCTCCTTTAAAAATACAACTAAACTTTCCATAGAAAGAGAGGATTAGTTTAAAAGATCTGCTAAAGAGAAGCTCTTGGAAGGCGGTGGGGAGTGCACAGAGCTGGAATAGCAGTTCTTGGAGCGGCAACAATTCAGCGATACAAAACCCTGGATGTGCTGCACACAGACACGATCCAAGCGGGAGCCTGGTGAACAGCCTGGGAGGAGCCAGCGCTGGGTGAGCGGCCCCAAAGCGGCAATTCCAGGACTTCCACCCACTCCTTATTTCAGTGGAAACACCGAGTTCTCTGCCCTGAGGATCCCGGAGCGGCCCCGCCTCCCCCGCCGGGAGGGGTCTGGCGGGTCCCCGGGCGGGTCCCCGGGCGGGATCTCAAACCCCAGCCCCCGTGCCCCGGGCACACACCGAGCTCCGCCGGCAGCCGGACCCTTCTCGAGCCGTCCCTACACCGCTCCCACGGCGGGACAGGAGCGGGCACTGCCCCGGGGGCACCCCCGCTCCCAGGAGCACAGCCCCGGGCCCGCTGCACAGCGGCGGCCTGCCCGGCCCTCACCGCCGCGGGCCTTCACCGGGGCCACGGCCCCGCGGCCTGCCCGGGCCGCCGCGCCCTCCCGGCGGCGGGGAGGGCGTCCCACGCGCCCCCGGCGCTCACCCGCTGGCCGG
>VWZS01007404.1:0-47693 GCA_013397075.1 Rhabdornis inornatus | reverse complement strand
CCCCCCCATCCCGCCTGAGGGGCCCCATGGCCGCCTCCCCTCCTCTCAGGCCGGGATGTGCGACCTCGGGCCGGGGGCGACGGGGGGCGCCGAGGGGATGGGCAGCCCTGGGACGTGGGGGTGGTGGAGGTGCGGGACGAGCTCGCTGTGGGTGCACGCAGCGCTCCCCGCGCTCCGGGAGAGGTGCCCGGCCCGGCCCTGCGGTTCCCAAGGTGACAGCAGGGCCCCGCGGCCGCCGCGCTGCCCTTGCTGTGAGGGAGCCGTGACCCGCCTGGGCTCCCGGCTGAGCCGGAGGGCCCGCATGGCTCTGCTGGGGGCCCTGTGGCTCCGTGGGGCTGGGTAGGGAAGGTTGGGGACACCCGGGCACTGCTGTGCTCCAGGTTCGGCTCTCTGAGCTACCCAGGGATAGCAGCACTGCACTGTGTTCTTAAACATCGGAATAGTTCTTGCGTGGATAAACGTCTGAGCCGCCCCTCTGAAGCAGTTTTCCACCTTGGCCTCGTAGCTTGAGAAATACACTTTTTGTTGATTTGTTTAATGAGTTTTTTGTGGCGTGTTGTGGCTTTTCTGTGGTTTTTCCTCTTGTTTTTTCTTTATGTGGTTTGTGAGACTACCTGACTTTGGTTTCACCTTAGATCCAAATAATGTTGAAATGCAGAAAAACTGTGCAGGAGATCAGAATTGCAATAAGGGTTGATATTTCTTGGCTTTAGGTATTTGCTGGCACTGGTTGGAAATTTGTACTGTCAGCCACTGACTGGATGTTTGAGTCTGAGCAGAAAGTTGCCAGGTCTGTTGTGGACCTGAGTTTGCAGTAATTCAGGAGTTTATTGCAATGATTGAGATATCATTGATTCCGCTTCTAAAGGGAGAAGATAAAGGGGAGTGTTAAGCAGCTTTTATATTGCAGAATATGTGGTGAATTTAGAATGAAACTTGGAAAGGGTCAGAATCTTATTTCTGTTAAAAAACAGAACAAAAAGCCCCACAATAATTTGGTGTAAATTTCTGGTGGGAGGAGATTGTTCCAACCTTTGTAAGGCAGGTGAGCATGAACTTCCTTCCAACGGGAAATGTGGTCCCTTGGATGAAGACAGTTTGTTGCTTTGGCTCCTGTATTTCTGTCAAGTTGGTTGTTAACGTTGTTTCTGTTTTTTAAGTGGTGAAGACCCATGTGGCTAAGTCCTGGTGTGGCACTTCAGTTTAGGTTTTTTAGGTATAGGGATCACGGAATATCCTGAGCTGGAGGGACCCACCAGGATCATCAATCCAGCCCCTGTTCCTGCACAGACCCCCCAACAATCCCAGCCTGTCCATCCCTGGCAGCGCTGTCCAAACGCTCCTGGAGCTCTGGCAGCCTCGGGGCCGTGCCCATTCCCTGGGGAGCCTGGGCAGTGCCCAGCACCCTCTGGGGGAAGAACCTTGCCCTGATCTCCAGCCTGAGCCTGCCCTGGGATGACTTGAGGCCATTCCCTTATGACAGAGCAGAGATTGGAGCTGCAACCCCTGGTGAGTTCTGACCTCAGTTTCACCTTCAGGATGAACAATCCCAGTGCCCTCCGCTCTTCCTCATGTGGCCCTTTCAGACCCTTCACCATCTTCTCAGCTCAATGTTATACCTGTATATATTTCCTATTTTTTTTTGCTGGGATTCACTGGCACTGGCCAGTTTTAATGCCAGTGTGGTGGGGAAGAGGCTGTAGCAGCACATCTTGCACTGCTCAGCAAGCATCACATCTTAGCCACTTGTCCTTTTCTAATTTGAGCTTTGTTCGTAGCCCTCATCTTTGTTTGAGTGTGCAGTAGGCTTGTGGTTGCACACAATTCCCAGGCAGAGGCCAATTCTGCCTGTTTGTGCTCGAGTTCCAAGCTCCAGAATGCTTACTAGTCCTGCTTTTTGTGCCCAGGTGGATGAAACACTCCTCACAAGTGTTTATTAAGTTGATTTTCAGTCTGTTTGATCTTAACTTGCCTCTGCTTGAGCCTGAGGTCAGTAAAGCTTTTGCAGGATTTTTCATGAGTAACAATATGGCATCTTATAGGGTTCAAGTTAATGATCCCAAATCCTGCCATTTGTGATGTAATGTTTCCTGAGGCTTTCATCAGGCTTTGGATTCTGCATTATTTTTTCCCATCCTTCATTGAAAAGGGGGCGCTGGGAATAATGCGTGAATGTTGCTGTTTAAATGAAGATTGCTGTTGTAACTACGGATTTGTTGGTGAAGCTGTGACTTATCTGCTGTACAATACAAAATTAAAGTGATGCTTTTTGCTACAAACACAAAAATTGTTGCAATTAGCAGGTTTTCGCTTCTGCTGTCCTCCCCCCCAAAAATAAATTACTGAAAATATAAGAACTGGCAGGAGTTGCAAGCTCCCACACAACTTTGTGTTGAGAATGGAGGAATTTTGTACAACTATTTCCTATTGAGACTTGGCTGCTTTTAATTTCGTATCAGATTTCTCATCTAGGCCAGGTTGTTAACTAAGATGAGAATTAGGATAATTTCTGCCAGTAGAGAGGAGAAATTAAATCACCTTTCCAAATAACTTTTGCGTATTTGCTTTTTAATTTTAAAGGTATCCCTGCCACTGCCTCAGACTTGCTATGGTAGAGGGACAAGGTTTGTGGGGTTGTTATTAGTCTTTTTGTTTTGGAAAGAGTTTTGAGGGGATTTTTCACTTCACTTCTCCCTTCACAATACAGCTTCAAGATTTGGATTAGTGAGACGCTATCCCTGAACAAAAGCTTAATGCCTGAGAAGGGAGGGCAGTGAGAATAATCTTCTGCAGTTTTATATTAGAAGCAAATGACAAAATCTGCCATGTTCACACAGTGAGTTTTGAGCAGGAGTTTCCTTTCAGCTTGCTTGTTTTCCAGTCAGACATTTGGTCCAAGAGAAGACAGAACTTTTTCTTCTTTCAGCTAAAATGAACTATTATCTCCTTTCCTCCTTGGTTTCTCTCTTTGGTAATGAAGACCCTTCTACCCAACAGAAAGCTGTCATGGCTCTGCAGAGCTGCCTTCCTGGTCCTGGCCTGAAGGTCACCTGAAAGTTAGCAGGAGCCTGCAGCAGAATTTTGGGAAGTTGAGCTGAAGCACATTGCCAGCATGAACTTCTCCACAGGTCTGCCACTTGTGGGAATCACTGGGAGTCTTGGCAATCTTTTCTTAGGGAAGGATGAAAAAGTCTCAATCTAGTTTATGTTGTTTTTCTCTAGAAAATCCAATCTTAGTTAATCTACTCCATTGCCTTTTGTTTCAATCTAATTTCCTGGAAATGTTCCCAATCAGGTCCTGGAGAACATGATGCCAGTGATTTTTTCATTAACCTTTTTTTCATCTGAAAGCTGGAATCTGCTAATGCAGAGGATAATGGGACTAGTTATTGTAAACAAATTAAATCCTATTTTGGTGTACTTTCTAAAGCCTTTCATTTGTTGGTCCTGGAATTAGACTTTCCTGGTTTAGAAGCCAATCTGGAAGTGGGGGGTTGTGATGAAATAGCTCTTTTTAGTTTTCCTTTTTTATTTTTATAGTTTTTAATGTCATTTCCCCTTATCTTTTCTTCCCTGTGTTATCAGTTCATGTCTACAAGGGTCTCCAGCTGATTTGCAGTGGCACTTCAGCAACTGTGATTGCAGCCAGAGCAGTGGCTTTGGTTCCTCCTCTTTTCCTCCCTGTGGATATCATCTTAGAAAAATCTCACATTTGCTGTATCACAGATGTAAGTGTCATTTATCATCTGCTAAAGAAGTTGTACAAACATAAAATCTTTTCACTTTATCTAAATGACTAGAGCAGTCCATGGTAGCTCTAGAGCACAGGTCAAATTCCGCAAGTGATTGAGGCTCTTCTGTTCTCGCTGCTTGTTCAGCATGTGCTGATATGAATCTTGAGAAGTTGGGAGAAAACTGGGAACAGAATGGAGGAGTTCTGGCATGGAGCTCACAGTGAGTGCCCCAAGCTCTCCTGAGACTGTGGGAGAGCCACTTCACTTCCATAAACCTTCTTTTCCCACACTTACTCATTAGTTATCACTAATGAGATCAGATCTCATTCCTCTGATGAAGGTACAGGAGCTTGGAATATGAGCTTTGTGATATATTTAGCTGATCTTTAGGCTAACCTGAATAAGGGGAACCTTGGCAGTCTTGGCTGGTTTTTTTTGCTTAAACACTGCATCTGTAGGGGGAAGGAGTGCCTGGCAAATGTACTTTGAGGCTTTTTTCACATTGGAGAGAATATAATTTGGCTTGGCTCTGTAGGATTAAGAAGTGCTTTGGGGCCACCTATGAGGTGCAGTGCTCATCTGAGCTAATGCTGTGAGCAGACTGGCTGGCCTGCTCCAGAGAGCTGGGAAAAGCAGCTCCGGGAAAGGGAGCCAGCTCCAGACTCCTTAGGGAGAGGCTCGTCCCTGTGACCCAGCCTTGTCTGATGTCTGTAATTGGTGACTGCACTCAGAGTGCAGTGGGGCAGTGGTGGGGCAATGGTGGGACAATGGCAGCAGCTCGTGCCACCCTGGCTGCTCCTGGCTGGGCTCTGCCAGAGGCTGCACTGGGAGCCAGGGATCCCATTAGTCACTTGCTTCCCCTGTTAACCTTCCCTGCCCCCAAAGGCGTTCAAACAGCTCATTGGCACAGCTGGACTGCATTTCCAAGCTTGCATCTTTTAATTGGGCAGGAAAAACACTAACAAACGTGGAGCAGACTCAAAGCCAGTGCTCCCAGTAGGAGCCGTCCCAGTTCACTCTCCTGCAGCCCTTGGGAAGTTAGGGCAGTGCTGCCATCAGTGGGAGGGCATTTCCGATGGGTAAATCAGCCCTTGTACATCAAAGTGATAAGGGAGGTGGGAGCACAAGGTCCCGAGGAGCACACCCAGTCTCGGGATACTGTGCAAGTGAAATGCAATCAGTGTTGGTCTGGTTTTCTTGGCTCCCTTGTTTGTCTGAGCTCCTGGTCTGATGGATTTGACAAGAGGCTGAGTCACGATTTCTGGGTTTTCTGCCAGGAGGGTTTTATACAGATCAAGTTACCATTGGCTTTGGTGCCCTTCATTAACTTGGAGTGAGACATTATCTCATGAGGATGTGTTGAACTTTAGTGTTTAAGGTGGTGTCAGGTGAGGCTGAAGTGTGCTGGAGGAACGTGTTATAGATACTGTCAGGCTGAAACCTGCACAGCTACAAACGAAGTTGGGAGTTCCACGGCTGCCCTCATGTTCCTGTTACAGGCTTGGTTATACTTGTAAAGCCCTTTTTGTTCTCTTTCTATAAAAGGCACAGAGCAGTGTCTGTAGGATATCCTTCTGTATAGGTGGTAAAGCCTAATGCACTTGACTCTGATTATTTTGCTTCTAGTTTAGAAAACCATTTGGCAGCAGCCTGACTTTCCTTAATTTTCTGAGTTCCTCAAGTAAAACTCTCCAGGACATCACAGCAGGATCATGTGCACTGCTTGTCAGTTGATCCCATTTTGTGTAACTCTTGCTTCTGATCTTGCTTGAAACCACAGCCCCCACCATGAGGCCTCTTGTGTTGCAGGGCACAGCACAGCTGTTTTTACACTTTTTCTGCTTTTTCCCGTTTTTTTTCCATAGCAGTTGTTGGCTCTAGCTTTTCAAGCAGAGGGGTCCCAGAGCCAGTTACCCTGACAAGGTTTGTCTTGGACGCAGTGTTGAAAAATTTCTGCACAATTGATGATTTATCTGCCTTGTTATTTTATTTTCACTTCCCAATACTCCTGAAAACTGGCTGATAGCTGTCAAAACATCATATTTCTTCATTATGGGGCAGGTAGAGTCGCAGTGTGATTTAGGGTGGAAGGGACACTAAAGCTTATCTTGTTCCACCCCCGCCATGGCAGGGACACCTCCCACTGTCCCAGGCTGCTCCAAGCCCCAGTGTCCAGCCTGGCCTTGGACACTGACAGGGATCCAGGGGCAGCCACAGCTGCTCTGGGCACCCTGTGCCAGGGCCTGCCCACCCTCCCAGGGAATAATTTCTTCCTAAAATCTTGTCTAAGCCTGCTCACTCTATTAGTATTCAAAACTTCATTAGTTTGAATACTAAAATACTAAAATAAACTAAGCTTGCTTTGTTATAATATCCAGAAGCAAGCAAACCACTAATTTATTTGATAGAGATATGAATGTTTGATATGTGTTTTGGTTAATGTATTGGAAAGTAATCTCTGCAGTGCACTTAATCAGATCAGGGGGTTCTAAAATCTCTTTGCACTTGTGCAAAGATCTCATGAGGGACACTCAGGAGCTGCTTTTGCTGCTCTGTGGATCTCTGTGTGAGCATCCCAGTGCTTGGTCTGGTCCTCAGATAATCTGAGCAGTGGTTAATGATTAGCCTTTAATAGAGATAATGATGTGCTTGTCAGCATTATGTGAGGGTTGAGAAACTTGATCAGTCTCAGACTTATTGCCTTTCTGGAGAAAAAGGCTTTGCTGGAGTCAGTAGATGGAAAACCTGTCTCTGGAAGAGTAAGTACTCAGCATTTTTCACTTCTGAATCATTTCTGCTTTGGATTAGCAGCTCTTTGGCTGTCCAGGGGTTTGAAAATGATGAAAAAGCCAGCATTCAGAGCTCTTTCCCAGAGTGGTTTTTTGTCACTCATGGAAAAATTGTTGGTGACTCCTGTTCTGGCTCTCCATGCCCTACAGTCATGGCTCCTCCTGTCAGAAGAATATCACGAGGCCAAGGCTCTTCCAAAGACAGTTCCTTTCTAGGGAGTTGAATTGATTGCTCTTTTCCTCTTCTTCATACTGGAGGTCTTCTACTTTGCTGAGATTGTATTTTCAGTGACTCAGTAATGTCAATAATACTTCCAATAGTTCAGTTGCATTTTCAAAAGGAGAATGCTCTGGTCCATGGATTGGGGCTATGAATTTGTTCTCTGAACTCTTACAAGTATTTGCATTACTACCTGGAAGCTGTTTATGTATCACTGTGCATCCGTTTGCTGTTTGCCAAGATCATGGATGAAGAGTAGGAAGGTGCCTCTGGTGATGGATATTTGGCCTTAACCATCTCCCAAAACAGAGATTGACTTCCTGGGCTTAATTAAAAACCCACTGGAATGGATTTTGCCAAGGGTGACCTGAGTTCTACCTTGTATTTTGCCCATGAACAGCTTGAGGCTTCTCAAAACAAGTTGGAGGCACAAAATCATTTGATTCTTGGCTGTGGTAGAACGGGTTTTTGTGTTGAGGGACAGTCATGGATGGTGCTGCAAAATGAAATTAACACATCCATTTCTCCTCTGCAAGAAAAAGTATTTTTTGAAAAGTCAATCTTGTGAACTCTTAGGTCTTTGATTGAAGCCTGCATTTCACATGTGACCCTGACAGGCCAGAGCAGGAGCTGGAAAAGCCAGGGTATCCCAGCAGGAGCTGACATCAGCTTGTGGCTGTTGAGGCAGCGTTTGACACAGGTGGAATGTGGCAGCTCCAGGGAAGGGGAATGGTTCAGTGGCCGCCTTAAAATGCTGTGTCTGCACATGGACATGCTTCTGAGGGGTAATTACAGACAAACAAGTGCTTAAATATGGAAAGAAAGGAGTGCAATGGAATTGCTCCGCAAGGAGGCTTTCCCATGTGGTGCAAGGTAATGTGTGCCTGGCTGTACTGGACATGGGAAAACGTGTGTGAATTGCTCAAACCAGTATGTCTCACATCATCCGTGTGCAATGGCCTCCTAAAAATTAACCAGGAGTTTGAGTGTGGTTTTCTTGTTACTCACATTCTCAAAACACCTGAAAGTCAATTCAGAATTTCTACAAGTGTTGCCTTTTCTGGGCTAAGTCTGATTATAATGTTGAAAAGCAGCCAGAGAGGGAAAATGAACGGTGTGAAAATGGGCAAGTAGGGTAAGACCTGGGAATCTCCCGTGGATCACGTGTGCTGGACTCCCTTTTATGAGACCTCTAATAAACCAGTGCCATCCGTTTATTACCCTCAGGTTTAATTTTACCTGCATGGGACAAAGGTATTTATGCTGTTGCAAGATAAGGTCTGTAAGAGGTAATAACAGATAACATTTGTAATCCTTCACCTGTATTAAGGGCCCACTAATGCACTTTTGGGATACATTGAATCACTTTCGGCTCTGAGGAAGCTTGTGCTTCTTTTCTTGGGAATGCACTTTTTTACTCTGCTTTCATTTTGTGTCTCCTGGGATTATTTTACAGTTTTACAGGATTTAAGGCTTGAAGACACCATAAAGTCAACCTGGTCAGAGCTTTTTATGCTGTGTGGCCTGGTGTGTCCTTCCCACTCCAGCAAACCATGGAGCAAAGGTTTATCAGGATTAACTTGCAAATAGTTCCCTGTCTTGTATCCTTACATCTGCCATTCCTTAGAGATGGAATGCTTCTGCATGTGGCCACTGAACAGCCACAAACAAGAATCTGTGTCCTTGCCCTGTGGACAGACACATTTTTGTGGGAGGCAGGCTCCTTTCCATACCTACAGGTGGTGCAGGAGGTGTTGAATGTGCAGGAATCTGGATGCTGAATTAGTGAGCATGATAAATAAACCTTGTATGCAAATGGTGAAGTTTGTTTGTTTGTTTGTTTTTCTATTTGAAAACTTCTCCCTTCGTTTAAAAAGTGCCTGTTATAGGCAGAGGAATACATGTTAGAAACTGTTCTTGATTAGGGCATATAAAATAGGAAGTGAAATTCCCCACTAGGCCTGGTTTTTCTAAGGAAGCAGAAGTTGTCTAATCTTACAGAATACACATCTTGCAAAATGGGGTTCCAAATATTAATATATTTTCATATTAAAAAGCTTTTGAAGAGCCACAAGGCTCAGGACTCTGTCCCATTTGCTCTCAGCCTCCCCTGAGGCAGCAGGATGGTTCCTGCTCTCTGGCCATATGGATCACATCTCCCTGGTCACCATTCCTGTGTTTGGTTGTGTAACATCTGGGCAAAAACCACCACTGAGGATAAGGAAGTATCTGTTTATTCAGGAATTACGTAATCTTGGAAATATGGGTCACATGGGCCTGCTTTTCTGCCTCCTCTTCCCAGTGCTCCTCACAGCTCAGGGTCCTCAGCTGTCCTCAGCTGACCAGTGAGTGCTGAGAGTTTTTAGCAGGAGGTTCCCAGGTGGCTCCTGGCTGAGCACCACCCACCCTCCTTCTTGTCCATCTCAACACAGTTCTTACTCCCGTGGCCTTTGAGCCATTCTGCCTTGTGTCTGCCTAAACTTCCTCCCTTCCTGCCAGGCGTCTCCTCCTTGGCTGCTGAATCCTGGGGACTCTGTGACTTGGATTTGTGTTCCTGTGTCATGCCCCTGATGATGTGAGGAAGAGAGGTGAAGGTGATGGTGTGGCCTGCTGGTCTGCAGACCTGGGCTAATTGCTGATTGCTTCAGAAGGCTCTGATGTGCACACAAGTGCTGAAGTGCTTCTGTAGATGCCTCCTGGAGGTTGCCTTTGATGGAAACTTGTCAGTTCTAGCTTTGAATTCATGCTGGCATAGGCTATAAGGAATTTTGGTGTCTGCCGTGCATTTTATCCTGGATGTTTCGTGAAGAAATTGTAACGTGGGATCCTGTGCCAGTTTCAGTATCTCTGGTGCTGTGCTGTTCTCTCCAGATGACAGGATCACAGTCAGCTTTGGTGCAGCACCTGCTTTGCTTTGGGGGCTGTGGGAGCGGCAGTCGCTCCTCAGCTCTTGCGTGTCCTGAGCTGCCTCAGTCCTGCCACTTTCCAGAAATGTCTGTGATCTTGTGTGCCATAGAGGGGGACACCTGCTTCATCCACCCAGACAGAAAGGGGAGCAAGGAACAGCATGGGGCAAATAAGGAATCCAAAAGGCTGGTGGTAGAGGAAATGAAAATGGGGTGGAAAATGCTGTCCATGTACAGAATGGAAGAAATTGTGCCCTTGGTGGGCTTGAGCAGGACAAGGCACTCCTGAGTGCAGGAGTCAGAGCCTAGTGCAGAATGGATGTGCTCTGGCTTTGACATCCCAGGGGACATTGTTGTCCTTGCTGTTTTTGCCCAGAAGGCAGAGATGTCTGGAGCTGGGGGCTGTTCTCTTGGAGCAGTAACATGGAAAAGGGGAGAGTTTTGTGGTGGATGAACAGGGAAACTGAAGTATGGAAGAGATGCCAATCACCTTTTAATTGGCACCACCTTGTCGCTATTCCTCTTCAGTAACTGCTGATGTAGCAGCTCCCCTTTATGAATACAATCTTCATTGGCATTTATTGGCAATAAAAGCAGCTTGTGGTTGACATGTCTGTTCCTGGCCCTCTGCTCCTGGTCAGCATGTGGGCAACTCCAGGCCAAGTGAGCTTTGCTTTCTTCTCTGAGCTCCACTTTGGATTTGCTTGGCTTATTATAGTCCGTGGCTGGGGTTGTTTAAGACAGCCAGGGCTAGAATGTGCTCTGATCCTTGGAAGGTGTCCCACTGGGGACTTCGGGTTAATTTGAGTTCATGCAGGTTGAAAGTATTTGTGTTTTATCAGAATGGGAGCAGGTTGTTGCTGAAAACTTCAGGTCGTAGCACTCTTGACTTCAGTTCCTCCAAAACGAGTTTGCTGCGTGCTGCCTGGTTGTCCCTTGTGTGAGTAAGAGTCCCTTTTGTGGACTCAGCCTTGTGACAGCCTCCAGCATCTCTCTGTCTCCCAAAACTCCTTCCCTTGAGCCAGGCTTCTGTGACAGATGTGCTCTGAGCAATATCTGCCAAACAGACTGTTTTGCAAGCCTGCACCCAGTGGCTTTCACAGCAGCTGCCAGACCCAATCCCAGTGGAATTCCTGGTGTCATGCCCTTCCTACTGTTTTGCATTGGGCAGGGCAAGGAGTGTGTTGGATTTGCAAAGGCATGAGAAGGATCTGGTCACATGTGCCCACTGCTGTACTCTGAGCCCCAAAGCCTGGTGTGCACCTTCCAAACCATTGTCACTACAGCAGAGGGCGAGGAGCTGTGCTGCTGTGCTGAACAGATGGTGCTGTCCCGTGTCCTGCTGAGACTGGGGTGCCCTGGGGAGCACGTGGGGACCCCAAGATTTGGCCCAACAGTTGGAGGCATGGATCAGTCTGAGATTGCAGCGCTTCTTTCAAAGGAAAATGTAATTTTCACTGGGATGTGTAGGACTGTGTGTGAGATTCCTTTGTAGATGAGGAGAGTTTCTACCCCTGCATTGCTGACTTTGAATTTGTGAGCGACAGAGACAAACTGAGGTGTGACAGTGTTGGTTCTGTCACCTCTTGCTAAAAGTTCCTGTGGTCATGGTGGAAGTGATCTCACCTGTGATCTCACCAAGGCAAGGGCTGAAAGGTGGCCAGCACAGGCAGAGGGTGTTGTAGGGTAGAGTAGAGTGGAAGAGGAATAGGAATAGGATAGGAATGTTAAGTTGAAAGGCACCTTCAGGAATCATCTGGTCTAACTGCCTGGTCTCAGCTCGATGGAGACAGGTGAGGATCACTCCTGGATCTTTGTGCAAAGCTCTGTGTGCGTTCCAGGTGTTTGCACCTGGGCTGGCTCAGACTTCTCTGCAGAAATGAGTCTACAGCCAGGAAAGGGCTGGCAAGGACCCCTTGGTTTTGCCACACTTCTCATGAGGATCCTTCTTTGACTGCTTTGTCAGCTCCTGGAGTTTCAGTATGGCTGAGAAAAGTGCTTGACCACAGGAGAGGCTCAGCCTGACTCCCCATTATTTTGCCACCTGTACACAGCTCTTGCCAGCATTTCTCAGCCTTCCCTCTGATGTTACCAGGCTTAGAGTCTGAGGTTTTGTGCTCTGCAGGGTTGTTTTCTGCTGCCTTTCACTCCATTGGGCCTGTGGATAATGACACGGTGTGTACTTCACTTAATAAAGTTCAGTGCATTGTCCTGTAAAGAACAATCTGTCCTGGATTATTTTTTCTTCTTGTTCAAAGATTGCAGATTTCCTGAGGCGTCTGCAGAAGCTGGGAGATTAGGAATGACCGTCCCCTTCTAGGGAAGCCTCTAACAGAGGGTGACCAGACAAGTTTGCTATGAAAATAAACTCCATCAAAGGGCCATTATTGTAGCCATGCTGAGAGGAAGAGCTCTGGCCCCTCCTCAAGTAATGGGGGTTGTGCTGAGTGGCTGTGACCAGCTTTGCTTTATTTGTGCAGCTGAGGGATGCTTTGATTCAGAGCAGAGGACAGGACCTTAAGGATTGAACATATGCTGATACTTCATCATCTTGTTTTAATCTTTATTTGAATTAAACATTAATTAATGCATATAACTGCATCAAGCTGCCAAGTGATGTGGTGCAGCTCCAGGAAGCTTGTGTGAGCCAGCATCCCAACTGGAATCAATGGTCTAGAACTGAAGCACTGTTTGGGGTTTTTGCCATGTCTGGGTGCTGTGTGATTGGCTCCATGAGGAGGGGGCAGCCTGAGCCTTGGGGACACAGCAACTCAGTAAGGAGAGGGACAAACATATTGGTACAAGAAACACGAGTATTTGATAAGAATAGAATCAGCAAATGATGGCAGCCAGGAGGCCTGAAGGGTGGGTGTTTGGAGGAGTATGTACTGCAGGGTGTGAGTGTTGGTCCAGCCCTGTGATCTGCCTGTGCTGCAGAGAACCTGAGCTCAACTCTGGCTTAAAGCATCACCCCCAAACCTCCCTGTGTGGGTGATGAGGTTTTGCTTCATTCTCCTCCCACATCCTGCCTTGGGGTTTGTCAGGATCATCTTAATAATTGTCTGTCCCAGCCTGGGCAAATCCCATCAGTTGCGGGCATGGCTCATGGACAGCAGAGTGGTTTTGATGTGCCAAAACTTTGTCATTACCTTCAGCATCCACAGCTATGCTGTAATGGTGGGATCCTCAGTGGAGGTGATGGCAGAGGATCAGATCTGCGTGGATTTCTCCCCTCACAAAACATGAAAACCCTGCACATCATTTTAAAAGCCCATTCTTTGCCTGTGTTGTGCATTCCGGCTGGGAGAGCTGGGTGCTCCCAGCTTGGCTGCCTGTCCCTGCTTCCATCCTGGCATGTCACAGGCTGCCCAGGCATTGTCTCCTTTTGAATCTGAACACAAGATGTTGTCTGCAGCCCTGCTCAGTTCTTTTTTTGCCCATTATTCTCCACTCCCTGCTCTGCAGCCTCTGGCATCTCTGGCTGGACATCCTTCAGAAGTTCTGAAACCTGTGGGTGTGAATAGCTCAGCCTGCTCACAGGTAGACAGGGAGAATGTGCCCTGTGCCACACTGTGTGTTTCTGCTTGGCTCTGCTGATCCACTTTGAATCGAACAAGCTTCCATGGTCAGGGACAAGCCTCAGGAAATCCAAATTTGTACAGCTTCACCCTCAGCGTGTGTTGGAGCTCCTGAGCTGTGCCCTTCTCTTTCCCTTTATCCAAACCTCTTCTGGTGTGTAGAGCTTTCGTGAAGCCTTAAACTTCTGGGAAAAGCTTTAGGATGAGACTAAGGTGGTGAGGCAGTACCAGGGCAAACCACAGTTCTGCTGTGAGCTCACAAACATTCCTTGAGTTCTTAATATAGCTCTAAGAGTTCCTTCTTCAGGAATTGTGCAAGGGAAAAACAGAGGTGTGCAATTAAGTGTTCTGGGCACAGCACAGTCCCTCCCTGTGTCTCAGTGCCAGCCTGGGGTTGCTGAAGCTGCTTGGGAGAGTTCCAAGGGGAATTTTCACACTGGGAAACAGCAGTGTGTATCTGTAACACATGTTCTGCTGCATTACTGAAGAATGTGGTGTTTGTTCTCTGTGTCTTTAAAGTGTATCTTTACAGCTTGGCCCAGGGGCCCTGGCTGCCATTGCTGGGTGCTGCTGCAGCATGAACAGGTGGAATTGGTTTGTCCCTCAGCTCTGGAGCTCTGCATGGGATCCTGGAAGAATCACAAGTCCACCCATTTGGAAAGGAAGCAGTTAAAGTAGAAAAGTTTGCCAGGAAACTGAATAAACTAAAAGCAGTGCTTAGGTCTCCTGATGAGGAGCCCACAGCCAGAGCCAGTGAACAGAGCTGCTGTGTCTGCAGGCTCTGCTTCCCTCCCACTCCATTTACAGCACTGCTAAACAAAAAAGGGATTGGCCTTGGGACCACAAGCTGGGAGCCAGTGGAGCTGGGTCTGCCAGGGGCACTGCTGTAAGTAGAGCACCAGGAACTCCTGGGTGCCTTTTCCATTCTTTCTGTGTTTTTTCTGTAGCATTCTTTTGTGTCATGCAGCACTGAGCCATATGTAATATGTAAGCAAGAGGTCTTTACTTTTCCAGCTTGCTATTTTTAATAATTTTCCCATGGCTTTCTCTTAGGAACTTTGATTTTAATTCTTAGTAAATATTGCCAAATCTTTCTCGCTTGTTCAGGAGAAGAGAGGGACCTCCTGACCCTGTTGTTGCTATCAGAGGTGTTGGTGGAGAGATGTTGGGTGCAAATCACTCCAGCTGTGCTGAGAGGAGTTGGGAGGGTTCCTGTGCTGGCCATTACAGCAGCACCCTCTCTGGGGGACAAATCACTGCTCTAAAAGACACTGGAGAGGGGATTTTTAAGGCTCTGTCCTTTTGGGCAGAGCCAGTGGAATCTCGTTTCTTGGGTTTTCTGAACTGGTTTGGGAAAGATGAGGCACTGTTTAGAAGGGAAGAGTTGATACTGTAATTGGTATTGATTTAGGGCTCCAGTGTTAATCCTGTTGGACTTCTGATTTGGAAAGAGGCTTCATTCCCTTTGGGACTTTAAAGAAGATCTGTTTGAGCTGATTGTAAAGTACTTTCTGGGAGCTTAGTAGATTCTTCCCATAGTGTGTCCTGTTTCTGCGTGTCCTGTTTCTGCATTGAGAGATGTATTTTCCTTGGGTGTTTGCCACAGGAAAAACTGTGATTTGCTATGAAGTTGCAGGACTCTGGATGAACATAGCAGAAGCAATAGATTGGGAAGCTGTGGAGGGGGTTGTGTGTAATGGCAGTGATCTTTGGCTGAGACCTGCTTGAAAAGACTGCTCTGGCTTTAGCATCTCATCAGGTCCAGCTCGTTGACCTGCACTCGTGTGTGCCCTGCCACTTCCTGCCTGTCCTCCCCTTCTCTGTGCCCTGGAGTTGTAAACGTGGCCTCCTGGTGTGTGTGAGGTGAGGCAGCACTGGTTTGGTGTTGGTAGAGGGTGAGGTGAGTCCTGGTGCTGCCAGTGTGCTGCTGTCAGATCCTGTTCTGGCTGCACTGTCCTGATGCAGCCTGGTTTGCAGAGCTGGGACAGAAACCTCAGTGTGAGCAGGGCCTACCTGAGGTCCTGCTCGGAGAAAGAGAAGTCCTGTGTGGAGCTCTGAGTCTTGCAGTTTTCCTTAAAAATCTGAGGGGTTGTAAAATGGAGGCTGTGGCTTCTCTCATCTGGGGTAGCAGCACTGAGAGGGAAAGAAAGAAGCCCTGGAGGAGAATTTCCTCATTCCTCTCTCCTGTTTCACCCTGTTTGTTTTCTTAGGCAGTAGGTTACTGCAGAGCACAAAAAATCACTGTGTTTGTGTGTGTCCTTTGTGATAGGTACACCCTGTGGTCTGTCCCCTTCAGGTGCTCAGAGTTACCTGAGTCTGATGCAGCCGTGGGCTGTGGCACATCCCTCTCCAGGGCTCCATGCTCAGGAATCCACTCCAGTGCCTCTCCCTCTCAGTGCAAACATATGGAGCAGGCAGCAGCCACAGAGCAAATCACCCATTCAGGCAGAAATATCTGCTGAAGGGCTGCCTTTGTACGAGGCTAAACCTGTTTAAAGAATTTACAGTAATAGAAACTTTAGGGGGGAGGATTTTTTTCCTTCAGGTCTGGAGTCAGCCTTGTGAAAGCCCCACCTTCTTGTGACACACAGAGCTCCACATCTGTCAGCTTGTTTCTTAGGAGCTGTGCAAACCAACCAGGATTTGAAATACTACACACCCATTAATCTGCTGCTGCTGGCCTATATATTGTTTTTTACCTCGAGCCTTAGGTAGAGATCTCCTAAGTTGTAAATCAGAGCCTGACTGTCCACTGGAACCGATTTATTTTTAAACAGAAATTTATCCACTGTTTGTTACCTTCAGTGACACAAAACACAGCTGAAGTGGCTCAGATGAGGTTATTTCCTCTTAAGGTGGTTAATGCCCCATCTTTTCAGGATCTCATAAAGTGTCCTTCAGTGTTGGGTGACTGCAGCAAGGGGTTGGATTTGGTGTTGCAGCACTGGGATGGCATGTGAGGTCTATCCAGGTGAGGTTCAAGCTTGCCCTTTGTAACCTGTACCAAGGCCTGCCCAGCCACAGGCAGCCACTCCTGAACACCTGACCACGTTCTTTGTTCCTACAGAGTAAATATCCTGAGAACACATCCACTGTTTCTCCCTTTCTGCAGACAAATGATGATCAGTGAGAAGGAAAGGAGTGAAAAGCTGGACACAGCCCAGCCATGAAGGCAGTTTTTCATCTGGTAACCAGCCAGGGCTTCTGTGGAGCCCTGTGTTTTGGAACCTGCTGAGCTTGGCAGGGATGTGAAATCCTAAAAGGAATAAATAATCATTGGACAGTAGTTGCTGGTGAGGATGTAGTATTCAAAGGAAAAGCAATGGATCACTCAACTGAGAGAAGAGGAACAGCTCTAAACTCTGCTCCCTGTGACAGGGACAGGAGCCAGGGAAGGGCTGGAGCTGTGCCAGGGCAGGCTCAGGCTGGAGATCAGGGCAAGGTTCTTCCCCCAGAGGGTGCTGGGCACTGCCCAGGCTCCCCAGGGAATGGGCACGGCCCCGAGGCTGCCAGAGCTCCAGGAGCGTTTGGACAGCGCTGCCAGGGATGGACAGGCTGGGATTGTTGGGGGGTCTGGGCAGGGACAGGGGCTGCACTGGGTGATCCTGGTGGGTCCCCCCCCGCTGAGGATATCCCATGGTTCTATGATTCCAGGAGATTTTGGCTGCAGGAGAGGGGAAGTTCTTGTGTTATGTCTTTCCTCTCAGCACATTTACCTTTGATCCTGTGGGTAAAGCACTTGGGCTATTCTTCCTTCCCTGATGCAAAAGACAATTTGAAGTTTGTGTGTTTTGGCAGAGGATTCCTTTCCCAAGTGTTTGTATTTTGGGACTGCAGTTCTAGAGCCTGAACGTTTCAGCTCTGGAACAGGATAATCTTCCAAACTGTGCCATATGGAAATCACACTGGGCATTCTGTGAATGAAGTTTTTCTGTGTCAGCTGAGCTACTGCTTGCATTGTTCTCTCTCCTTTTTATCTCCCCACAAACATTTTTCTGGTCTCAATAATTAAGCACGAATCAGGGACAAAGTGAGCTAAAAAATATTAGCAGAAATATGGACAGAGAATTCATTCTGCTTTAGCCAGTGCTACTGGATTCCATGACAAGTTACTTCACAGAGGATTATTGTGAGGTTGTCTGATGAAATAAGAGATGGGCTACGAACTTCATCAGCACAGAGATGCAGAACATCTATGCAACATCTGAGCTATGGGTTCCTGATGTCGCTTCTTGGTGCTTCCCTGCATTATTTAATTTTAGTGTCTGCTGGGTGTTACTTCTGTCTTTCTTTTGAGTTCCTCTCCAGCACTGCTGGGGAGTTAGTTTCCTTACGTTTCCCAAATCTTTAATTTAATTCCTCTCATTGCTCACTTTCATTTAACCCCAAACCCCTGGATATCCCCTGTCATGGATGCTCCACAGGACTGCACTGGCACTGGTGTTCTGGGCCAGCAGTGACCCCTGCACAGGGTCACTGTCACATGCTGAGCCAGCTCCACCACTGGCTGCTTTTCAGGGCTTTATTTGCTACTTCCAGTTTAGAAAGCTCTTCTAGCGTCTCATTTCCTCTCTTCAATATAAATACAGCCGTGCCTACCTGTTCAAACACCATGCTGCCTTTTGGCTTAAAAATCTGAAAAAATACACTTGTAATCTCTCCTGATTATTTATGTGGAAGGAAGTCTGTTTCTCATTTCTTTTTAAACTTTAATTTGAAAAAATGTCTGAACTTTGCTTTTTATTTCCCTTGGTTTTACTTCAGTGCAGGACTGGAGTGGGGGGGTACAGAGGATTCCAGGCAGGGTCCAGCAGGACAGATGCTGTGCTTTTCAGGTATTCCCAGGTTATTTTCTCATTGCTGTTTCTACCTGATGATTTTCATTTCCCACCAGCAATTGCCAGCACAGGCAGTGCTGGGGCAGAATGCAGCAGCCATGCTCACAGGTAACCATGGAGGGTATTTTTATTTATTTTTTTTTAGTGTGTCCAGACATCCCTGATTTGTTGTAATCAGATTAAGGATTGGGACTGGCAGCCTCTTGAGTGTTTCTCTCACTGTGGGTAATGTGATTAGAGGGGAGATGTGGCAATGTAAAGCTCATGGAAATGAAATTGGATTGCCTGTAGCAGTTACAGACCTTTGCCTGGCAGTAGGTCGTGTACCAACTAACACAATTTCTGTGTTAAACTGTTCCCAATAAAATGCATAGCTGTCAATTAAGAGAAATCCTGTGATCTGATCCTTTAGTATATGCAATTTAAAGTGGTGCCTGTGATTTTTTTGCTTCTTGCAAGACTGCACTTGGGAAGGGGCTCTGTTTTTTTTCTCATGTAGATAAGAAATGTTCCTGTATGCTGAGCACTTGCCTCAGGTGCCATCTCAATCAAATCAGGCTGCAGAGGGACACACCTCCTATAAAGTGTCCTGCTGTGTGCTCTCTGTAGCCAGAGCAGGACCATGAGGAAGCTCCAGGAATTCCACAGGCAGCAGTTCTCAGTGGCTTGGAATATTTTCTTGTGCAGTAGAGAAACCACATTCTGTTTAGAAAAGGGCTTCATTTTTTGTTTGTTTTTCAGGGTCCCACTTTTCTATGTGCCTTTCTGAATCTCTCTGTCCTCAAGATGTCTCACCACATGAACAACTCCATGCTGCCAACGTCGCACCCTCCTGAGCATCACCACCCCACCACAGCCTCGGGACACAGTCACGGATCTGACATGATGATGATGGTAAGTGGAGAAGTCAGAATTGATCAGAAAGTTTTTCTTTGTCCGTGGTTCAGAGTAACTTGTCATCTTAAAGACTGTGCTCTTGAGAACTGGAAATGAACCTGAGCTTTGGAAGGCAGGAATCCATCCAGGTTAAACCCAGATCCCATTGTGGGTCTTCTGGAGTGAAGAAGTGGCATGAGGGATACAGAGCAGGAAGTGGATTTCAGAGCTGGAGATCCTTTGGCAAAATTGTCTTTTCTTGCAAAAACCTTTCCAGCAGCCAGCCTGGTGTCTGCTCTGCAGCTAGCTAAATGCAAAGCAATAGTTTTCCTGCAGGAAATGCATGGATGGAGTTCTCCAGGCTGGCAATGAGAGCCCCTCAGCCCTGAGAGGATTGCCCAGCAGTGTGAAGGACTGTGCTGAGCTCCCTCTGTTCCTTCCCTCCTGAACTCTCAGAGCACACTGGGTTTGGGGAGCACAGCACTGCCAGGGCTCTTTGCCATCTTAGCATTAAGGCTGTATTGGTCCTGATTCCTGCTGCTCCAGCTGACTTTGATTCCAGCAGGTTCAGACTTGTGCATTCTGGCATCACTGAGGCTTTGCAGAGATCCTGGCCAGAGTTTCCATGGAGATGACCAGAGGATCAGTGTTTGTGTGTAGCCAATTCTAGGAACTTTTTCAGCTTTTGCTCCTCTTCCTAAATGCTTTTGGAGTGAATTTCAGGTTATTAAAACATGTCTGCTTATGGTTAAATTTCAAAAGGAGGGGAGAGGGGGCACATTTCCATATGGAATAAGAGTGTTCTCAGGAATGGGTTTTGCAAGCCTTCAGTTGGAGTTTGTGTGCCAGCTCTGTGCCTGAGGAGAGAACCAAGAATCTCTGCTTCTATTTCTATTGCAACCAGTGTCACAGCAGGAGAGGAGAGCATCAGAACAGCCTTGGTGGGCATGGCCCACATGGAGCTCTCAGTCCAGCACTGCCACTGCTCTCCTTGTGAAGCTCTTCCCATCATCTCAGCTCAGTATTGGCATCCCTGGGCCATTACTTTCCATGTAAATATAATTTCTTTACAAATGTCAAGTATTTACAGGATAGTTACAGGACCCTGCCTTGCCCTGCAGCTGAAAACTGTGAGTAATTGCACAAGATTTTGAATTCATATATTGCAAATGAATCTGTCAGGGAAGGCAGTACACAGGTACAGCATGTTACATAACAGACTGAGCACATTTAATGTGTGTTTTCCCATTCCTCACTGGTACCAAGTAACAGGCTCAGGTTCGGCTGCAGTTCACTGATTTATGTGGGTTTTTTTTTAAATGTAAATATGTTCAATTCATTTAAGAGATGAAAAGTACTCTCTAAAAGGTGTTTTATAGTAATTTCTGCTCTGGGGGAAATGAGCTGATCCTTATAGATGCTGAAATGAATCATAATTCCAAGCTTCAGCAAATAACCTTAATGAAGCAATGAGGGAAGTTCAAAGAGAAGTTCCTCTTGCTTGGTCAGGACTTCCCATGTGAAAATCCTGTGTGCAGCTGTGCCCAAGACATGCCAAGCTGTATTTACCTAGATGGGAAGTTTGTGTCACCTCCAGCTGGCCTGGGGATCTTTGATGTCTCCCCTTCCCACAGCATTCACTGTGCAGGCTCAGGAGTCCTTATTTTCACCCAGGGGCAGCTGTGGACTGGCCTTACCTCCTTGTGTAGCTGTGTTTAGCCCTCTGTTTCCCATAGGATTTTGTGAATTCCATAGGGAGACAACACTGTACCTGTATCATACAGACGAGGTCCAGGTGGGGAAGGGAAAGTGCCCTGTACCCCAGTTCCTGAGGGGATAGGGAGGCAAGGAGGAGCTCCATGGAGACATCCCCAGTCCCTGATGACTGCTGATGCTGAGGAGAAAAGGAGCTCAAAAGCAAGGAGAAGGCACTTCCCTGGAGTTCTGTGAAGGACAGGGCCTCTTGCCCAGGGCTGCTGAAGGAGCTGGGAACTGCAGCCTGGAGCATCTCATCCCTGTCTCTTTTGTGTCTACTGGAGAGTTTCTTGGTGTTTAGGTGGTGACCAAATAAACTGATCTGAGTTCTTGTTCTGATGCAAACCCCATTGCCACACCTTGCTGTGAGCTCCTTGGGATGAGCTCTTCAGGCTCATCTTGGTGTTCTTTGTGTTTTGGGCAGGCCATGACTTTCCACTTCAGCTATGAGAATGTGCCATTGCTGTTCTCTGGACTTACAATCAATTCTCCTGGAGGTTAGTAACACTGTCTTGTGCAGTCCAGACAAAAGGTTTGCAGTTGGTGTTTCAGGATTCATGTTTCGTGAATTACCTTGTTACTTGTGCTAAAAATCTGTGCTCATGCTGTGTTGAGTCTGGTTTAAGTGGCATTGGTAGGGTGAAAGAAAAATTGAGATATTTGTAGAGTTCAAGAGTTTGGTTTTATTAGCAAAGGTGATTGCTGCTTTTGCTTTCTGGGTGAAATTGCAGTGAAAGTCTGGATGAAATTCCCATTTCCCACCTATCTGTGCATGCACATGATCTGGGCCGTGCCTGTGCAGCACAATGGGGTTGTTCAATCCCACACTGCTGACACATTCTCTTGCCCAGAGACAATAATGTTTCCTCTCTTGTCAGAAATGGCTGGTGCTTTTGTGGCTGTTTTCTTCCTGGCCATGTTTTATGAAGGCCTTAAGATTGCCCGGGAGTGTCTGCTCCGGAAATCTCAAGTCAGCATCCGCTACAACTCCATGCCAGTGCCTGGCCCCAATGGCACCATCCTGATGGAGACACACAAAACCGTGGGGTAAGGATTACACTTCCTTCTAAAGCAAAGCTCTGCAGGTGAAACTGGCACAGAAGAAACTTTGTGCAGCCAGTTTTGATCTCTGGAGAGTGTCCTGGCTCCAGATTGGGATGCTGTGTGGCACTGGAGGATGGGGGACACCTGGGCACCCTTGAGGATGGGGACAAAAGGAGGAAAGCAGCAAGGAGCCAGATGAGCTTGAGGTTTTTGTAATGAACATATTTGGGGGAGTTCCCAGGAACAGAGTTGGGGTGTTACATCCAGTGATCTTGACAGAAAACACTCAGGATCCATTTTTTGACAAGTAGTCAAGGTCTCTGTGCATTCAGCTTTTGACAGAGGGGGTAAAAAAAGCTTGGCAAAATCTCACTTAAGAGTTGTGTCCTCCCAGCAAGCTCCATGCTTGCTTTGCTCTGTGAGCAAAACCACAGCTCCAGGTGCCAGCTGCACTCAGGAGTCCCTGCCCAGGCTGGTGACACTTCCTCTGCCATCCCACGCCCACCTTGCTGTCCTGGCAGCTTTCTCTTTGGGGATGTGCATTTCCTACCTGTTCCATTTGCTGACTTGTTTGGGTTTGTGTTCCCAGCCAGCAGATGCTGAGCTTGCCCCACCTGCTGCAGACTGTGCTGCACATCATCCAGGTGGTGGTCAGCTACTTCCTCATGCTCATCTTCATGACCTACAATGGGTACCTGTGCATCGCCGTGGCCGCTGGAGCAGGCACCGGATACTTCTTCTTCAGCTGGAAAAAGGCAGTGGTGGTGGATATCACAGAGCACTGCCATTAACACTGGGTGTGCCCTCAGGCCTCTCCACCCCATCCCTGCAAGAGCAGCCACCCACCCGAGGACTGGAGCATTCCTAAGATGCCAAGAGAATCATGATAAAAAAAAATCAACTGGAGTTCACCATGGGTTCCTGGAGGGGTGCAGGGATGTAAGGAGCTGGGACACATTGTTCCCCTTGACTCTTGAGTCCATGGCAGCCATTCTTGGCCAGGATTTGCTTCATTCTTAGATTATGCTGTGATTGAAATTAGTTGGCTGACAGAACTGTAGAAATTATTATTCTAAAAAGAAAACAAAACCATTTTATTTTTAAATTGTAAATGCTCGTCAGTGAGGGCTTAATGAATGTGAGGAAAAGATCAAAGTTGCCAATAATGTGTGAATGGCTGTTTTAATTTTGATTTTTTTTCAATGTGTCCATAATGCCAGGGGACGAGATTGCCCTGGCATTATGGCTTTTGGGGCCAATGACACCTTTTTGCTGTAGGACTCAGCCTCTGAGAAAGATTTGGTGCTGCACATTGGATACGCTCAGGTGTGTCCTGGCAAGGGAGGACTTTGACCTAAGGATGTGACTTGTGTGCTTCAAGGGTTGGATAAACCTGCCCTCCAAGCCCACCAGAGGATGATGAGTGTTGTTAATCTGATGTATCCAGCAGCTTTACTCAGCCCCCAGGGAGAACACTTGAGTTTTGCTGCTTTCCCTTTCCAATTATGGATCAGATGCAGAATAATTGTTCTGTATTTGCAGGGCAGAAAGATTCCAAATAAACCATTGAATCCACTGGTACTTCATGTGGAACTGCACCTGGATGGAACTAGAGCTAAGCTTGAACTGGTTCTGTAAATGAGGCAAGAGCTAAATAATGATTTCATGACACTAAAGTTAAAATGGCTGGAGGGTATTCCTGGAAGGAGGTGAAGGGGGAAAACAACCACGTTCCTGTAAAGGAGAGATTTGGGGAAGAGGAGAAGAAAAATACAGGATTACAGTAGCCTTCAGTGTCTCCTCAGGTAAAATTTGGAGCAGCCTGGGTTAATCAAAAAGTATTCCTGACCCAGATGACTCCTCTTTGTCTTGATAATCACGGTGTGCCCATGCTGGAGGTGCAGGTGGGGACAGGTGCTGTGGTGCAGTGAAGAACTCAGTGCTGTGGGCTCTGCTCAGTGCCTAGGCAGGACAGGCTGTGAGGGGGCAGAACCACCCTCCTGCCTGTCTGGTGCCAGGCCAGGCTTGGGGAGCAGCTCTGGTTTAGCACCTGGAGGTTAAAAAAGTTGTGCAGAGTGCGGTGCAAAGCTGGAGTCTTCCCTCTACCCAGCTTGCCCAGTTTGTGCCTGTAACTGGCTGGAAGAGAAGACAGTGGGAATTTGGGAAAGGCACTGAGAACAGGCAACACTTTCAGTCTGGAACTGGTATCTGGGAGATGCCATGAGAACAGGGAATCCTGCTGGGATAAAGGCTCTGGGCACACAGAGGAAGTTGGTTTTTTTTTCCCCTAAAGATGCTGCTGGTGACTGCTGGCAGCAGCTGTGTGAGGAAAGCTAATCTTTGGAACGAAATTTTTTAGCCTCTTAGCCTTAGAGGGTGAGGCCATCCCTGTGCACCTGGGTGCTCCATGATGCTGGTGCTGCTGTCCCTGCACAGAGCACACCCTCCCACCCTCTCCAAGGAAATCCAGTGCTGTTGCTCCCAGGGCTTGAATTGCACCTCCCAAAGTCAGCCCTCTTGGGCTGATGCCAGCTGTTTATTTGGACATCTTGTTTTCTCTGGACAGTGCAACTAGAGAATAAAAGGAGCCAAGTTAAAAGGAGGCTTAAGTTCCTAAATAGCTGCTTTCTGTAGCAAATTCACATCTGGGTGGAAGAGGTAAAGTTACTTTCATGGAAAAGTTCTAGCCACCTCCTGCTGAGAGACAGGAAAAGTGCTTCCTTCCCCAGTCTGATCTTTGCAGGGAGTTGTGTCTGTGACAGAACTGGTGCCCTCTATGCACCTGTCACAAAGGTAAAACTCTCCTGTGGCCTCCAGGCAATCATGGGAGGGGAAACCTGACCCTCCTCATACATGGAGAGCTGGGAAGAGTGTTAGTGTTGGACAGAGAAAATGGACAATCCCTTCCCACTCCTGCTGGAACTGAGAGGAAATCCGAGTGTTTGTCAGAGAAAACTGGAGCTGTTGAAAGCTGGAGGTGATGGTTGATGTTGTGGGAGGTTTGCACTGCAGGGCTTGACCCCTGAAGGAGCTCAGAGTGACATTGCCACTGCTGCCATTGGTTTTTCTGGAAGAGGCTGCAGTTGTTGCCATCACAATCACAGGCTGGAGTGAGGAGTGGCTGTGGTGACACTGGTCACCTCATATACCTCTTGCTGTGTCTCTTTTTGGAACAGAAGCTGCTTGGCCCAATGCTGCTGTCAACTTTTAACCACTTTTCTGTGTATCCAAGTGACCAGGCTTGAATTCTCTGAGGGATGACTTGGAGATCAGGCTGTGGCTCATGCAGTGTCAATCTGGTTCTTGTTAAAAGCTTTTCTGCCTTTTCTGCTTGTACCACCTGTGCCCCTGGAATTGTTTCCCCCCAGGATGAGCTTCCAAGACTCATCTCCTGCCCATGCTGTCCCCAAAGAGGTCACACAGCTTTCTCCAGCGTGCACATGGAGAGGACACTGCCCAGGCAGGAGTTTCAGGTGCCCCAGCTGGTCCCACAGCCTGCACGAGGGGTGGTTTGGGCACCCTGGGCTGCCCAGGGAAGGTGAGAAGGGAAGTGGCTGAGGAGAGCAGGGCGAGGCTGTGTCCCCTCTGCTCCTGAGCTCCCTGATGCACAGCCGGGGAGGGGGCGTGTCCAGGCTGTGCTTTCTCAGCTCAGTGTCACAATCCAGCCTCAACCTCGTCCCGGCCTCCCCCTTACCGCCAGATGCCACCACGGTGTGTTCTCAGTCTGGGCTTGCTGCGTGCTGAGCAGAGCCTGAGCTGAGCAGAGCCTGTGCTGAGCAGAGCCTGAACAAATCCCTCTGGATGGGATCGGCAGCTCTGGGGCAGCCCCAGCCCCTCTGCTGAATTTGAAGTTGTCCTGGTAACACGGGGAGGGGAGGGCTCGAAGGATGACCAGACCTGGGTACTTTAAACCCCTGTGTTGACACACATGTAGCATGCTTGGGTGTGCTGTTCTGCTTGGGGGTGACATCCTGTGCCTGTGTCAGTGCCCTGATGTTTGCTCTGCACACGTTGTGCCTCCGGATTATCGTGGAGGGAGCTCAGAGCATCCAGGCCGTGTCCCTCAGTGGGCTTTCGTTGCTTTTCTTTGAGTGCCTTTTGAGTTTGTCTGGAGCCAGTCCCACCCAATCCAGCAGGATTTCTAGTTTTGTTTACAGTGGACTGTCAGTTTTGTTTTTACTCTTGCTCTTTGTGGCGGTAACTTCTCTGATGTTACTGTGAATATCAAGAATCTCCTGTACATAATTAACCAATAAAATAGATTGCATTTTACTGTGGTGGGGGTGTATTTTGGGAACAGTCCTCAGTGCAACCCTCAGAGGAAGCAGCAGGGCCCAGTGTTCCTGTTCAGGTGCTCTGGGATGGGAGTGAGGAGCAGCATCCTCTGGGCCTCCCCAGAACACGCCCTGAAGCTGCTGAGTGGGAATGTGGGGATTCACTGAGAACTCTCTGTTCCAGCTCAGTCACACTTTGCAGGTGTGGGAGGGATGAAAAGAGGAATTGGTGCCTCCCAGATCTGCCTGCCCTGGAGAGGGAAGAGTTGGGGAGAGGAGTTTTAGGGAGCTGTAACAACCTCCTGAGGTGGTGTCCTCTCAGAGCTGGGGCCTGCTGGGAATGCCAGCAGAGCAGCCCCTGATCATTTTATGTGGTGTTAGGAAAAGCAGCTCTTTCCTAGGGCCAGTCTGGGGCTCTTTCCAGTTGGAAAAGTTTGAAGTTCTGTACATTTACCCCACCTGACATGAAATTTGATGCACCTACAACACAGGAAGCCTGAATTTAACTGAAGTCCACTTTGGAGGATTGCTGAAAAACCAGACTTGGTCATCGTGCAGAAGATGGTAGGAAACAGCCCTGGCCAGAGGCAGGGAGAGCCTCCAGCTCCTGAATTCTCTGCAGGTGTCCTGGTGCAGGCCCAGGGCTGTGACAGCCTACCCTGCTCCTTCCCCAGGCTGCAGGGAGCAGCAAGAAGCTGCTCAGATTTTTAAGTTGTTGCCTTCAGCTCATCCCACTGTCTGGGATGAGCTGAAGGGTCTGCCCCAAACCTCACCTTCCTCTCACCTAAATCAAACCTGACCTGCCCAGGCACCTGATGAGGGTAAATCCAGGGACCTGCTGAAGAAATCAAAGTGCCCTTGGCCTTTTCACGTGACACCATCCATAAGGATTTATATTTGGTGGCCTTTGACCCAAGCAGCAAACAGCCCTGAGGTGCATTCCAAGGACAAACCAGGGCAGTGGGGCTGGATGGAGGTGGAACAGGGAAGTGTAAAGGAAAAGCTGCTCAGTCAGAAAATACTGGATATTACTCCACATCCATGGGCCCAGCCCATCATCCAGGTCTGCAACCATTCCCTGCTCAGGGGCCCAGACCACATGCCAGCTGTGACAAGGATTGGGAAGCAGCTCTGGGATGTATTTGGGACTGGGTGATTTAACAGACAAGGGATTCTTTCCTGGTTGCCTTGGGAAAGGAGGACAGATCAGTGCCTGGCACCCAGAACTGTGGCACCTTTATCCCAAAACACTCATCAGACACTTCTCCTCAGTGGGGCCACCAGCGGGTAGGGCTGGAGGTTCAGGTGGCCACACTCCACTGTCTGGTTTAAGATGACCAAATGCCTTTCCCAGAGGATCCTCCCGCAGTGTTTTATCCCCCTGCTCACGGGAGCAGGGAACGGGTGGTCCAGGTGTTCCCATCCCCACCTGGTCACTGCAGCCGTTTACAGCAGCTCGTGGGGTTATTATTCTTTTCTTAAAAAAACCCACGTGTTTATTTAAAACAAAACACTCGGCCAAGGGGCGTTCACGGACACGTTAACCAAAAAATGTAACAGCTCAGAGGGGGGACGGTTCGGCCCCGGTTGAGCGGGGCTGGGGCTCCCGGGCTCCCGGGGCAGCTCCCGTTAGAACTCGAAGGTGCCGAAGTGCGCGGTGCGGCCGCCGGCCTTGGGCTGCGGCTTGTACCCGATGCGGTCATTTATGAGCTGCTCGCGGCTCTTGTGCTCCGTGCCCAGCGCTCCGATCGCCGCCGCCTCCTCGCCACCCACCGCCGCCTCCGCCTCGTCCCGCTGCTTCCTGCGGCTCTGCGGGCGAACGGGCCGGTCAGGGCCGGGGGCGGGCTGAGCCCCCCGCGTCCGGCCCCGCGCGCACCTCCAGCTCCTTCCTGACGCTCTCGAACTCCTCGATGTCGTCCAGCTTCAGCTCCAGTCGCGTCGGCTTCCGACGGAGCATCGCGACCGACGACCCGCCACAGGACCGAGCGCTCCCGCCCTCAGCGAGCCCCACCCACCCCACCACACCTCCCGGCGTGCCCCGCGCGCTCTGCCCGTAGAGGGGCACTGCATCTCCCGCCGTGCCCTGCGCGCCGCTCACCCCGCCACACTTCCCGGCGTGCCCCGCGCGCTCTGCCCGTAGAGGGGCACTGCATCTCCCGCCGTGCCCTGCGCGCCGCTCACCCCGCCACACTTCCCGGCGTGCCCCGCGCGTCCCGCCCTTAGAGGGTCACTGCATTTCCCGCCGTGCCCTGCGCGCACCGCTTGCCCCGCCGCACCTTCCGGCATGCCCTGCGCGACCCGGAAGTGGCTGTGAGGCGCCGGAGCCCGAGCGCGGCGGATCTCGCCGTGTTCACGTTGTCTGGTTCTTCTTCCCCCTCCCCTTCCAGGCTTATTATCGGTTCTTGGCCTTGTTCCCGGTCCCACTCCCGCCATGGCCACCGCGCGGGCACCGGCGGCGCGCGGCGCTGCCCGGCCCCCCGAGGTGAGTGCCCGGGAGATGGGGGCGGCCCCGGACCCGTTCCCCGCCCGCTCAGGAGGGGGAGAGGCCGCGGGGGTCGCGACTGCTGTTGTTGTGTGGGGTTTACGATGCACTGGTGACACCGGAGCCATTTAAAGGAGCCTGAAGGCTCACGCGTTTTCCTGCATTTTTACACAATCCCGATTGTTCTCCCGGGAAGTTCGTGTGAGTGGCCTCTCCGGGAGGAGGGAGCCGGGCATCGTTCACTTTCCTCAGCCTTCCAGGAAGGCGCCGGGAGCTGGAGGATGGCATCACTCCTGGCTGTGCTGGCGCTCAGCAGGAGGAGGAAAAACTTCGTGTTCTAAAGCTTTTTCAAAACCTACCTCTGCAGATAATAAATAATAGTGACAAAACACTGCCTGAATTAAGCAATTTAACGTGGTATTTTACTTTTGCGCTTTGGCATTTGGGCAGAAACCTCAATGTACAGTGGCTGCTCCATCCCAGGCCAGGTTGGATGGGGCTTGGAGGAGCCTGGGATAGTGGAAGGTGTCCCTGCCATGGCAGGGGTGGGACTGGGTTATCTTTAATGCTCCTTCCAACCCAAAGCAGTCTGGGATTCTGAAAGGGTCTTTGCATGGTGTCCAGCTCGGTTTTCCTGGCACAGCTCGGCTCTGTGGCACAGCCAGGCCGTTGGTTGGCTCCTGTATCCCCAGACACACTCCACACTCTGCCTCTCCCTGCAGCCCCCCAAGGCCAAGCCTGCCGAGGAGGGCGAGGCACCCCCGGCCAAGCGGGCGCCCATCTTCTACGGGAGCCTGGAGGAGAAGGAGCGCGAGCGCCTGGCCAAGGGCGAGACGGGGCTGCTGGGCAAGGAGGGCATGAAGGCTGCTATGGAGGCTGGCAACATCAACATCAGCAGTGGTGAGGATGTGCAACCACCCTTTGTTATCCCTCCCCACAGATGTGACACTTCTAAATGTCTCTGCTTGCTCTCTGGGCATCGCCTCAAACCAGTCAGAGATGGGTGGCTCCTTGCTTGCATCTTCCCATTCGGGAGGAATCCAGGGGCAGAGAGGCTCTGGGACAGCTACCCAGGGAGGGTGTGGAGTGTCCCTCTCTGGAGACATCCCAAACCCCCCTGGACACATTCCTGTGTCACCTGCTCCAGGTGACCCTGCCTTGGCAGGGGGATATACTGGGTGATCTCCAGGGGTCCCTCCCAGTCCCAGCTGTTCTGTGTGCTCAGGGCTGTGTCTGTCCCAGGGGAGGTGTTTGACCTCGAGGACCACATGAGCGAGCGCCAGGCCGAGGTGCTGGCGGAGTTCGAGCGCCGCAAGCGTGCCCGGCAGATCAACGTGTCCACGGATGACTCCGAGGTCAAGGCCTGCCTGAGGGCCCTGGGAGAGCCCATCACGCTCTTCGGAGAGGGGCCTGCAGAGCGCAGGGAGAGGTGCTGTGTCTGCCAACAGGGAACGGCCACTTAGCAAATCCCTCCGGTTTTTCTGAGAGCTGGGGTGCAGTGAGCCCTGGCAGGCAGCAGTGCTGTGCCACAGGGCAGCTGGGAGAGCTGTGGGTGTTCAGTCTGGGGAAGAGAAGGCTCTGGAGAGATCTCAGAGCCTCTGCCAGGACCTAAAGGGGCTCCAGGAGAGCTGGAGAGGGACTTGGGACAAGAGATGGAGAGACAGGATACAGGGAATGGCTTCCCACTGCCAGAGGACAGGGCTGGATGGGGTATTGGGAAGGAATTGTTCCCTGGGAGGGTGGGCAGGCCCTGGCACAGGGTGCCCAGAGCAGCTGTGGCTGCTCCTGGATCCCTGGCAGTGCCCAAGGCCAGGTTGGACGCTGGGGCTTGGAGCAGCCTCAGATAGTGGGAGGTGTCCCTGCCCATGGCAGGGTTGGGACTGGATGAGCTTCAAGGTCCCTTCCAACCCAACTCAGTGTGGATTTCTGTTCTAAGAGCCCCAAGGCAGAGGGAATGTCACCCTGATATTTGTCAGGTGAGCTGGGAATTCACTGACTAAATCCAGCTTCATGACTTCTTTTCCAGGTTAAGAAACATCCTCTCAGTGGTCGGCACAGACGCGTTAAAAAAGACCAGGAAAGATGATGACAGGTCCAAAAAGTCCAAAGAAGAGGTAAAGGTGTCTCCTGTCCTCTCAGTGCTGAGGGAGAGATGGTATATCCAGGTCCGATACATCCAGGACTCCTGGCTTTGGCCAGCCTGTGGATTCTCATGTCATCCCTTCAGGCTTTTTCTGTTGCCCATTTCAGCAAACCTGTGGCAATGTTTGGTCTCAGTGATGAGCACCAAGTGTGGTTTTTACTCATACAGCGAGCTCTGTGCTGCACTCAGTGTGCAGACCAGGAGAGCAGATGTGTGGGCTCTTACCTAGTGTAGCAAGTCCCTTACTTTTGTTCCTGCTGCTGCATCTGTTTCTGCCTTTGATTACTCTTTCTGCTTCTGTCTCTCTTCTGACTCCATTTTACCTTACTATTTTTGAGCTGTACTGTAAGAAATAATTTCTGCTGCTGTGGGCTTTCTCTTTACTGGGTGATATGTAAACAAGGAGGGAGTTACATGTCAGTAAATGCAGATGAGTTCAGCTGGAATGTTGAGTGAAGTGGCAGCATGTTAGGATTGGATCTGTAGGGCAGAGAATTTGATTTATCTCTCCAGATCCCTTTTCCTGGGACTTACAGTTGTGCAGAAGGCCCTTAAAAAGAGGCCAGAGCACAACAGGGTTTGGGGGCAGGTGCTGGGAGGAGCTGAGGGGAATGAATGCAGGGACAGCAGCACCAGAGCTTTTCCATCAGTTTTATTCCTGTTTTTACAGTATCAGCAAACCTGGTACCACGAGGGCCCACGCAGTCTGAAGACAGCCAGGCTGTGGCTGGCCAACTACTCACTCCCCAGGTGAGAGAAAACAGCACAGAGGAGGAGGGAGTGAATTTTGGCCAAAGGGAACCATGTTAGAAATTATACACAATAGAGTAAAGTGGCTTTTTTTCTTTCATGACCCTCCTTCCCCAAAGTATTAGCTGTGAGAATACAGGGTTAGATTATTTTCTAAATTTAAATCCTCCTTTGTCTATCTCCCTCTATCCTTTTGCTAAGAGATGATATATCATGAAATTGTGGAGGAATGCCTAAAACATCTCCTTAGTTTGTACTAAGTGACTTTGAAGGCAGCTTAAAACATAACGTGCTTCGTTTGTCTTATGCCTTGGCTTCACCCATTGCATCAATAGTTCCTAAACTACCTGTTAGTTCTACTATTGTTGGTACTGTGAAAATACCTCCCTTAGAAGCCTTGCAAATAGCAGTCACCACTCACAAGCTGAGAAACCAAATGTATGAAGAGATAAAAATATATTTGTTGTAGTAATTTCAGAATTGCTGGTCTGGATAGAAAAGTATTTTATTTGGAAATAATGTCTTTGATGGCCTTTTCATGTGACCATCACTTCAACAAAATTCACTCGCATTTCATTTGTCAAATCCAAGTGCAGATCCCACTGTGGGTAGCACAGGAAATCCAGGGAGTGGGGAGGCAAGTTCAGTGAGCCCAGAGCTTGAGCTGTCAGGGACTGATCCAGCATTAGCCCAGTCTGGGGGAAGAGCAGGGAAAAGGCATTTCCAGCACCAGGGAAGGGACAATGCTGAGGGTTCTCACCCCACCTTTGCTCTCCCCAGGGCAGCGAAGCGGCTGGAGGAGGCACGGCTGCTCAAGGAGATTCCTGAGGCCACCAGGACATCCCAGAGGCAGGAGCTGCACAAATCCCTGAGGGTAGGTCTGGCAGCTGCTCCACTGCTGTGTTCACAACGTTTGGCTGATCCTCCAAAGAGCTCAGCAGGAATTCAGCTGCCTGAGGTGCTGTCCACATGCACATCAGTCTCTGCAGTCTTGAGAAGTTCTGCTTTTCCTCTCTTTCCCTGTGTCTCTAAAGCATGTTCAGAGTGCTCCAGGGAGATGTAATTTGTCCCAGTGCATGGCAGTGGGATGCAGAGACATCCCTTCCTTGCCTTGCCACTTGCCTGTGAGCTAAAGGAATTTATTCCTGGCTTTGGCACAGGTTTGGCTGGCTGGGGAGCCAGGGAATCCAAGGGAAACACCCAGCTCCAGGTGCTGAACATGGCTGGGATGACTCTGAGATGCCCTTTCTGAGCATGCTAAGCCAGATTCCCAGCTTAACCAGGCAGAGAGGCTCAGGCACAGCATGTGCTGCCCCCCTAATCCTGTTTACTCCAGAGGATTTACTTCTTCCCTCTGCCCCGTCTGTCTGGTTGGATTCTTTGGATGAGTTATGGAAAGATGCCAAACTCCAGGCAGTTCTGTGTCAGAGCTGCAGCTGCAGAGCTCTGGGCTGGGGGGGAACATTGCATGGGTGACCCTGGGGGGCTGAGCTGTGCCCCCCAGGCCATGCTGGGCCACTTGGGCCAGGCTGGCCCTGGCCCTCCTGCCTGGAGCTGGAGTGGCTCCGAGGCAGCTCCTCCCTTTGAAAGTAACTTTCCAAGGGCCTCTGCCTCCTCCTGGGCACATTTGCCTCCCTCACCTCAAGCTTTGGCTGGGGATAGCTCTGGGCTGGTTGCACTTTAGTCATTTATTGATGATTTTCTTTGTATTTTTTACAGTCCTTGAATAATTTCTGCAGTCAGATCGGGGATGATCGCCCGCTGTCCTACTGCCACTTCAGCCCCAACTCCAAACTCCTAGCCACAGCCTGCTGGTGAGACTGCCTTGGCAGCACCTGCTTTGGGGACTGGGAGAGCACAGCAATGTTTTTGGAGGCTTGGGAATTGTGAGAGGCTGCTCTGAGCTCTCATCACTTCATTTTTGAGCTGGGCAGAGATTCATTGATGTGAGCTGGTTGAACAAGGAACACTGATCTGTTCCTTGATGTTCCATGTGCACTGACATCCATTCCTTGTCTTCCACAGGAGTGGCCTGTGCAAGCTCTGGTCTGTGCCTGACTGCAACCTGGTTCACACCTTACGAGGTAGCGAGCAGCTCTCACTGAGGCTTTTGGTTCTTTTGTTCCTCTCTGTGCTGAGCTCCCACATCTCAATTACTTAGTGATTTAAAATGTGTCTGGGCAGATTTCTGTCTTACTGAGAGAATCCCTTGGCTTGGGAGCATGGGAATGTGTCGTACAGTGAGAAGTAAGACCTGGCCTTTAGCTCAAACCTCAGCTCCAAGTTTGCTGTTTCTGTTTCTGAACAGTTTGGTTTGGTTTCCAAACCTGGTTTCAGTTGCTTGAGTTACAAACAGCAACAGTTTTGGGCAGGTCACTTGACAACAGTGAGGTTCTTCGAGCAGTGATCACAACTTGGACTAAATACAGATGTGAGGACAAATCCTTTGATTCATACATTTAATTTCGTCTGCACTTTGAGAGTTCCAAACCTTGATGTTGGATGCTCTGCCTTGGGTGCTCCTGGAAGTGCAGTTTGGGTTGGGGTGAGAGGGCACCAAGCAGTGTCACCCAGCAGTGAGGACACAGTGAAAGTGTTTCCTGGCACCTCTCTCACCAGTACCAAGGAAATGCTGCTTTTCTGAAGAACTAGCCAAGATCCCATGGCAGATTGTGAATTTTGGTTTTCCTTGCCCTTCAGGACACAGCACCAACGTGGGGGCAATCGTGTTCCACCCCAAGGCCACAGTGTCCCTGGACAAGAAGGATGTGAGCCTGGCCTCGTGTGCAGCCGATGGCTCTGTCAAACTCTGGAACCTGGAAAGGTCAGAACTGTTCCAGATGTGCACAGCTGCAGCATTGCTGTGCTGGGGTTTATTCCATGTTCCTCCAGACATTTACCATCCTCCTGCCAATATGACCTTTTCTTGTAGCTACCCCAGTGCACTCCCTGGCCTCAGTATGTGCCAGCCTCTTCAGCAGGAAGAGAGATCACCCTGATTAGGGAGTCAAGGTGAGGGAGATTGTCTGACAGGGACTGAGGCAGAATTGCTGCTGAGCATTGGTAAACTGCTGGGGCTGATGGATGGAAGGTTTGGGGACTGTTTCATTCCAACATCTCACTTAGGAGAAAATTGCCGCTCTTGCATATTAAGAAATTAATTTTTGGGTGGTTGGAAAGCACTGGGATCTGGAGAGTGATTGACCAAATACACAACCAGGCATAAAAACTTCTGCTCGTGCTGCAAACAAGTGGCTGTCACTGCACAGAGTAGCTCTGGCAAATGGGCAGCACCTCTCTCAGGCCTGGGAATAGGAGACTGGTTCAGGTAATGAGCCTCTGCATCACCTGCTTGAGAAGTGGAGCCTGCAGTGCTCCTGGGAAGGGCAGGCAGCTCCCAGAGCCCCAATTGTTCATCCTTAGCTGAAAATCACAGTTTGTAACAGCAGAAGTGTCCCTGTGCAAAGGGACAGGGGGGTTGCTAGGCTCATGTGACCACGTCTCTTAATTAGCCTGTTGGAAAGAAACTTTTCAGATCGTGTGTGAAGGCTCCTGACCTGCTGCGTGTCATTGTGAGAGAATAAATACTCCCTCCATTCTGTATCCTTGCATCCTTCAGAACAGCAGGACTTGCTGCAGTTCAGGATGTTGTGTTCTCAGAACTCCCTGCAGTTCAGGTAGTCTGTGGTTTGTTTCTATACTTCCAAAAGTGCTAATGACAGGGGTCTTGTTAATTTTCATTCATCATCCCAGGAGAGCTTTACAACCAACAGGAGGTGTGGAGAAAGGGTTTCACTTTGTGAGTGTGACCCAGAATTGAGAAAGGCAGAATTCAGTCATTGGCTACAGCTCTCATGTTCCTGCCTGGTTTGATTTGATCAGCAGAGCTTTTGCTGCCATCACAATGTGTGGGCAATGGCCTGGCAGAGGCAGAGGCCTGTGGCCAGTGGCCAATGGTTTGTTGTGTGTTTCAGTGATGAGCCGGTGGCAGACATCGAGGGACACAGCATGAGAGTGGCCCGTGTGATGTGGCACCCGTCTGGGAGGTTCCTGGGCACCACCTGGTATGGACACCTGGGCACTGGCTTTCAGAAATGACCATGGGCTGCCCAGCTGGTGGCCCTGGGGTGCCAGGGCTTGTCCACAGCAGGGCAGGGCATGGCCATTGGTGACCACAGCTGGGCTGTTGCAGTGTAATTGACAGCAGGTCATTGGGTTCCTATCCCTGCCCCTGTGTGAGACACTGTTGGTCTCAGGTGGGAATAAAATGCTCCCAGAGTGGGTGAAATACCCTGTTATTCTCCCTGGAGTTACATGGAGACCAGGGGAAACGGCCTCACGTTACACCAGGGACGGTTTAGGTTGGATATTGAGAAAAAATGTCTTCACAGAAAGGGTGGTCAGGCACTGGAACAGGCTGCCCAGGGGTGCAGTCACCATCCTGGAAGTGTTCAAAAAACATCTGGATGTGGCACCTGGGGATGTGGGTTAGTGGTAAATATGGTGGTGCTGGGTTAACACTTGGACTCGATTGTCCTGGAGGGCTTTTCCAACCCCAATGACTCCGTGACTTAAGGAGTGCTTTGTTGTTGCAGCTACGATCACTCGTGGCGCCTGTGGGACCTGGAGGCCCAGGAGGAGATCCTGCACCAGGAGGGGCACAGCAAGGGGGTCTATGACATCGCCTTCCACACCGATGGCTCCCTCGCTGGCACGGGGTGAGCTGCCCTTGGCTCTGCAGGGCTGGGAAACCTTACCCAGGGCTTGCTCTGACCAGAGATGTCTGCTGGGGGAATGGCTTCCCACTGCCAGAGGGCAGGGCTCGGTGGGATATTGGGAAGGAATTGTTCCCTGGCACAGGGTGCCCAGAGAAGCTGTGGCTGTCTCTGGATCTCTGGAAGTGTCCCAGGCCAGGTTGGATGGGGCTTGGAGCAGCCTGGAACAGTGGGAGGTGTCCCTGCCCATGGCCAGGATGATGTGTAAGGTCCCGCCCAGCCCAGTGTGTGATCCTGTGATTGCAGAGGCCTGGATGCCTTTGGCCGGGTGTGGGACCTGCGCACAGGCCGCTGTATCATGTTCCTGGAAGGGCACCTGAAGGAGATCTACGGGATCAACTTCTCCCCAAATGGGTAAGGAGGGAGCTGGCACTGATTTGGGAGCTCTGAGTGCAAACCCCACTCCCCAAACACTGTTCTGCCTCCCCTCCTTGGCAGGTACCACGTGGCCACGGGCAGTGGGGACAACACCTGCAAGGTGTGGGACCTGCGGCAGAGGAAATGCATCTACACCATCCCTGCCCACCAGAACCTGGTGACTGGTGTCAGGTTCGAACGTGAGTGCCTGCTGCTCCCTATCCCTGCCCTCCAGCACCTCAAATCCACACCTGCAGCTCAGCAAGGCCTGTGCTGGGGAGCAGAGATGTTTTCATTTGCAAGTCTCACTTCTCCCCTTTTCTCCTCCTGTGCAGCCAACCACGGGAATTTCCTGCTCACCGGTGCGTACGACAACACGGCCAAGATCTGGACCCACCCTGGCTGGTCCCCGCTGAAGACGCTGGCGGGGCACGAGGGGAAGGTGATGGGCCTGGACATCTCCCTGGATGGGCAGCTCATTGCCACCTGCTCCTACGACAGAACCTTCAAGCTCTGGACAGCCGAGTAGCTCAGAGGGAGCGGTTATGGACTGGGATAGGGACATTAATGACTTTCGATTGCTTTTTTATATTAAAGAAAAAATAGGAATCCAATGTGTTACAGCTGCAGTCATGGCTGCTCTGGAGTTTGGGTGTGTTTGAAGCACCAGTCTTGGCCCAGGCTTGGTTGGTGTCAAGTCTGGAGGCATTTCCCACTTTTTGGACTGTTTTTATACTGCAGGTACACTTTCTGCTGTAATTTTGATCTGTGTACTTCTACCCTCCCTTCCAAGTTCAGCTCCCAGGTGTCCCCCAAACATTTGCAGTAACCACAGAGCACCTCAGGTTTGGTGTGTGGTTCAGCTTCTGTTACTGCCCTTCTCACCTTCCTTTTTGGTAAGAGTGTGACTTCAAACTTGATTTGCATTGAGAGAGCTCAGAGGGAGAAGCACGTGGTGCCCTCCTTCCCCTGCCATGAGACGTGGGTGTCTCTGGAAGGAGATCTGCATCCCCCTGGATTCACTTACAGTAGATGTCCAAGGCCAGGGAATCTCTTCTTTTCCAGGTACCACCTTGTGTCCTACTCCTTGCGTTGTCCCATGGACTGGGTGTTGAAAATACATGTCAGCATCTCCTGTTTAAGGTTTGCTGTGTGAGGTCACTCAGTGTAGGATTGTCTTGTTCTGCCCTGGGGAGAGCTTTTGTACTTGTTTGTTTAAGTTGAGGTTTTGCAAATGTTGCACTCTGGAAAATGTAACCAGGTTTTGAATGTGTATCCTGGGCTCTGGCTCT
Organism: Rhabdornis inornatus; assembly: GCA_013397075.1. NCBI lineage: Eukaryota > Metazoa > Chordata > Aves > Passeriformes > Rhabdornithidae > Rhabdornis > Rhabdornis inornatus. The sequence goes on along the minus strand of VWZS01007404.1, from coordinate 9,880 downwards.
CACAAGAAATGGAGAAATTACAGGAATTTCACAATGCACAGTTTGATTTCTGCTGGTGTAAAAATCAGCTGAGGAGGGGTGAGGTCACTGGTTCAGCCTGGAGAAGGAGAGGCTGAGGGGAGATTTATCAGAGTCTGCAGCTTCCTCCTGAGGGGCAGCTCCAATCTCTGCTCCCTGTGACAGGGACAGGAGCCAGGGAAGGGCTGGAGCTGGGCCAGGGCAGGCTCAGGCTGGAGATCAGGGCAAGGTTCTTCCCCCAGAGGGTGCTGGGCACTGCCCAGGCTCCCCAGGGAATGGGCACGGCCCCGAGGCTGCCAGAGCTCCAGGAGCGTTTGGACAGCGCTGCCAGGGATGGACAGGCTGGGATTGTTGGGGTGTCTGGGCAGGGACAGGGGCTGCACTGGGTGATCCTGGTGGGTACCTCCAGCTGAGGACTTCTGTGACTGGATGAAAACCTTCAGGAGTAAAGAGAAGATGAATTCACCTCCCTTTTGTCAGCTGGAGAGGAGCTGTCTGTTCCTTCGTAACATCAGCACAGTTCTTTCCAGGGAAAATACGATGGAATGAGAGGCCAGCAACTAACATAGAAGAATTATTTAATTGCAGTCTCCTCTGGTCCAAGCCCAGGTCCAGCTGTGTGCCTGGTGCTCAAGTATCTGTTCCTTGGTCCTGGTGTTTCATTTCCTCCCTCTGGCTGCAGGGAGGCTTTGTAAAGAAAGTGCAGGAGGCTCACTCAGGAGCAAGAGCTTGGCCTGAGGGCTCCCAGGGTTTGGCTTTTCTCCTGAACAGCTCTGGTGCCTCCCTGTCACCCACAAACCAACCAGCAACTCCCCCATCCCTGCTGCCCACAGATGTCCCACAGGCACAGAGTCCCTGCTGCCCACCGCCAGGGCAGCTCTTGGGGGTCACATCCCCTCCTGTGACAGTGTGTGACAGGGCTTCCAGTGCTCAGAACGCTGCCACCTCCTCCAGGGCCAGCTCTGTGCTGCCCCTCACACGGAGCACGTGGATGCCAGAGTTGGAGCTGGCACAGAGCAGGGTGGAGCTGTCACAGGCGGCCAGTGAGGCCAGCGGGCCCGAGCCCTCGAGGCACAGCGTGGCCAGGCAGGCTGCAAGGAAAGGGACAAGGGAGGGATGCTGGGTTTGTTGAAATCAGGCGGAGTCACACCAATCTCCCACCTCCAGACTGCTTGCCCGAGCTGCTGCCCTCACTGTCCTGGATCCACACATCCAACACGTTGGGATGTGCCCCTGCAAGAGAGACTCTCACCCCTGTGCATTGCCCAGTCAGGCACTGGCTGCCAGGGATCCAGGCTGGGGTCAGGCTCTGCCCCTTCCTGGGAGAGGAAGCAGGGCTGGATGGACCTACAGACCTCACTGGGCAGAGCTGCAGGGTGTGCCTGGAGCCATTTCCAACACACCTTTTTCTCCCAAATTTCTCACGGTTTTCCTAAGGGCTGTACAACACTCACCACACAGTTTTGATGAATCTCCAAAAGGGAAAAAGAAGTAAGATTTACAATATCCAATGCCACATAAGCCTTTCTGTTTGTGTCTGTTATTAAACCCCCTGAGGACACTTTGTGCAGAGACCCCAGCCCCAGGCTGAGCTGCAAACAGAGCTGCACTTGGCCTGGACCCAGAGGCAGCTGCCTCTCCTGGGGCCCTGCACTCTTCCCAGAGCAGCTGGATTATGGCTCACCCAGCTGGGAAGGCAAGAGGATCGAAGCTGCTGGCAGCCCCACAGCCACCCTGGCTGCACAGGAACCAGGCAAAGGAACAGGTAAGAGAACAGAAGGTCCTTCTCTGCAGGAGAGCCTCAGGTTTCTATTTTCAGCCCATCTTAAACAAGTTCCCTTGGAGAGGGGCTTAGCCCTGGGCAGTGTCTAATGCTGTGAACCTGAACAGCTCTCAGGAGGTCTCTGCCTGCAGCACAAGGGTTACTAAGAACCTGCTGCCATGGGCACAAACACCTTTGTGTCCAGCTCAGGGAAGGATTCACCCTCACCACCAGGCTTCATCCCAAAATGCCCATGATTCCCCTTCAAGAGGACAACCCAAACTTGTACCTGCAGAAATCTCTGGAGTTCCCCTGTTCTTTTTTATAATTTGTCCTCTCATGGCTTAACTTGGATGTATCTTTAAAAGCTGCCTGGTAATTCCTCCTTTTAGCTGAGGGAAGACCCCTGTCATCTCTGATGTGCAGCTCCTTCATGTTTGTTGAGGTCTGGATTTACCCTGGGGCATTTCTCCACCCTGCCCTGCAGCTGGCTTGGAGTAAACTCCAGAGATTGCAGCACTCACCCTGCCCATCACCACCAGGAGACAGAACTGAGGGAAGTGCGTTTGTTATCCAGGAGAAAGGAATACGGAGTGGGCAGGAGCCCCCCCTACCTGCAGTGTCCTGGTCCCAGACCTTCACTGTGCTGTCGCTGGAGGATGTGGCAATGCTGGGGGCAAGGGCTGGGCCCCGGGGCAGGAAGACACACGAGGTGGTGGTCTGGAAATGCCCTTTGTACTCACACACTCGGCCCTTGGTCTGCCTCAGGTCCCAGAGCTGCAGGAAACAGGCAGTGGTAGAGCCCCAGCTCTGCCAGCATGGAGTTTTACCACGAGACAGGAAGGTGAGTTGGGATAAAAGACCTCCTCAGCAATCCTCAGAGTGCCATGGCTACTGCCCTTGTCCCTGCTCATGCTCACAGTCCTGGAGAACGTCAAAGCCCAAAGGATTTTCACCACTGCTAATTGAGTACATGGCCACACCCATCAGAGCCAACAAGCTAAGGCTGTGCAGGCAGGTAAGAAGTGTCCAGCCTGCTGCCACCCTCAGCCGTGCCCACCCTGGGATGGGATAGTTTCATCCTCTTGATCCTCACACACGGGGCTGAAAACCTGCAGGACTGAATCCCTAGTTTGGAAAGACCTGGAGCAAGGGATGCCTTCCAAGTTTTCTGCAAAAATCTTGGGTTCCTTAATGCCATCCTTTTTTTTTTTCGTGTGTTTTACTGAAATGAAATCCCAGACTGGTTTGGGGTGGAAGGAACCTAAAGAACCTTAAAGAGTTTCAACTCCCTGCTGTGGGCACAGATGCCACTCACTAGATCAGGGTGTTCCAAGCCCCATCCAACCTTGCCTTGGACACTCCCAGGGACGGGGCAAATCCCATTGGTTTAATTAGGAAGAGTAACTGCTGATATTCCCTGAGCAGAACCTCCCAAAGGGACAGGCAGGAAGACACCAAGCACTGGTGTGACACCAGCCCAAGGCCAAGGCAGTAGGAGCTCTCAGACTCTTGAGTAGTGAGTGCTGCTCTCCCTGTGTGTGGCAGGGAAGGGGACGGGAGCCAGGCCTGGCTCAGGCACTCACGGTGGCCTCGGCGCCGTGGCCGGCGGAGCCGCTGCTGCTGCTCAGGCAGTACCGCCCGTCCTGGCTCACGTCACAGCACGTCTGGATGTGCTGCTTGGCTGGGAACGTGTGTGCCACCTGCAGCTCCCGGCTGTCCCACACCCTGCAGGGAACCACAGAGCCCAAGGGGACCCTGAGGCATCATCACCACCATGGTTTCCCTCTGTGCTCCCGCACACCCTGGCTGCTCCCAGACTTTCCCTGCATCTCTGCATTTATCCATGCTGGATCACTCTCCAGCTTTCTGCCTCACAAATTCTCCTTTTCACCACCCAGAGCTGCTCCCAGCCCCTGTCCCTGGCAGGACATTGCACTCCAAGGCCCAGGTGAGCTGGCAGGTGGCTTTGAGCCACACCAGCAGCGGTCATGACAACCAACCACACAACAGCCCCACGTGCCTCAGGCTGCACCTCCCTTCCCTCTGGCCACAGGGAGAATTTACCTGGTGGTTTTATCTTCTGAGGTCTGGATGACATAAGGCTCCCCAGGAACCCAGCACAGGTGTGTGACCTGCAGAGAGGGAAGGATGAGCAGGAGCCACCTCTGTGTGCAGCCCAGGCTGTGTCTGCCTGAGGATGGAGCCACTGAGCTCCCATCCTCTCCCTCCTCCTGCCGGTTGGGAGCTGGAAATGTTGGATGAAGACATTTTCTGCTCCCCTGCCAGGTCCAGTCTCAGTGGGGTTACTGGGGGTGATTGAGGCTGGCAGGTGCCAGCAGAAGGACACAGGGACAGCACAGGCATCAGGGGTGGTACCCACACCAGCTCTGGGCTGCGACACGAGGGAATGCAGCCCCACTGCACAGGGCCTGTTCAGCCTGAAGAAAAGGAGACTCAGGGGGATCTTCTGGCTCTCCACATCTCCCTGACAGGAGGGTGCAGCCAGGTGGGGGTCAGGCTCTGCTCCCAGGGAACAAGCAATGAGAAAAAATGGCCTCAAGTTGTGCCAAGGGGGGGTTTAGGTTGGATATTGGGGAAATTTTCTTTGCTAAAGGGGTGGTCAGGCAATGGCACAGGCTGCCCAGGGCAGTGGTGGAGTCACCATCCCTGGTGGGATTTAGAAGACAGGTAGATGTGGCACTTGGGGACATGAGTTAGTAGTGGCTGAGGCAGCACTGGGGGAATGGCTGGACTCCATCTTAGAGGTGTTTCCCAGCCTCAGTGATTCTATGATTCTGTGTGCTTCCAAACAGCTCTGAGAGCATTGACAAATTGCCATGAGTCCCTTTGTGCTCCTGTTTGTTGTTACCTGGAGAAGGGTAACAGCCTCAAGCTGAGCCTGCCCAGGTGCAGTGTCCCAAGGACTCCCTTTCCACCAAGCTCACAGCAAATTCTCTCTGCACAGCTCCATGTGTGAAATAACCATACAGGCAGGGGGATGTTGGGATGGGATTGGAGGAACCAGATCCTACCAGATTCCTGGAGATTGCAGCTCTGCCCAGACATTCCCCAGTCTCGGTGTCCCACTTGCACACGGTGTTGTCCCGGGAGCCAGTGCACAGCTGGGAGGCATCTGCAACCACAATTAACATCAGAAACAAGGCAGGAAACACTGCCAGTCAGTCCCTGGGGACTGGGAGTGTGCTGTCCCTCACCTGGGCTCACAGCCAGTCCTGTAACAACCAGGTCATGTCCTGGGAAGTGCTGGCTTGGCCCCGCAGTCCCGTGAAGCTCCCACATCATCACTGTCTTGTCCCGGGATGCACTGAACACTCTGCTGGAGTCAAGGGCTGAGGTCACCTGCCAAGGACCAGAAGGAGAAGCTGCTCATCCTCCCACCCAGTTCACAGGGAGAGCACAACTCTGCTGTTGGCCTGCCACAGCTCAACACACACAGGAACATGGCTGGAGAGAGCCCAAGTCACAGCTCTGTCCCTTGTGCCCTCAGAGCCAGGGATGGTGGATGGGTGCTCTCAGGTCTTGTTCTTAGAAACCATTCATTCATCTTACAGGAAAAACTTCCTTACAAACCAAATGAGCCCAGTGTACAGTTGTTTTGAGCACTGAGGTGAACAAAGCCTCCTTTGTCTTTGCAGTACTGGGGCTGTCCCCTGCCGAGGTGCACTGGCCACACCACACACAGCTGCAGCCCCTCTGCACATCTGCTCTCCCAGAAGCCTGCTTGGCTTTGTCACCCCAATCCCAGAAAGGAAATTAAAGCCCTATTACTCCCAGAATGTGCCAGCTGTAGCACACTGCATGGGTATTCCTGGAATAAATCAGCCAGGTATGGCTGATTTGTGAAATAACATCAAGTCTAGCATAATGAGACCTGAAGAAAAGTGAGTGGCATCTCTGCATCAAAAGCTTGACCTCATGATTCATCCTGAGCTTTTGCTACAGTCTCTTGGAGGGGAAGACAAGCTCACATCCAGATCCCCTGCAGCCCTGTTTAGTCTGGATGCAGCACCCCATGCTGCTTCCAAAAGTATCTGTTGGGACCTTGGGAAAAACCTAATGTGTTCTGATCACAGAATCATGAATCTTTAAGTTTGGAAAAGACCTTTAAGGTCATCAAGCCCAACAGTCCCCAGCTGGATACCAGGAATCCCCTGATCCCACCTTTCTGTGTGGATGACAAACCAGTGCTCCATCATTCCTGGCCCCCCGGCTCCTGAGGGACACCTCTCACCTTGGTGACCTCGCGCTCGTGGCCGATGAAGCGGCGCAGGGCAGCCCCAGATCTCCAGCTGGACACAGCCACGTTCTGCAGGGACAGGGACAGGGACAGGGGCAGGGGTCAGCAAGAGCAGGGCAGGGAGGATTTTTCACATCCTTGGTTACGTCATACCAAGATTTGTGCACAGTCCACAGGACAAGGAACAGGTTCCTCTGGTTTTCAGCTCCTAGAGCGTGTGCAGCTGTCCTTAAAGACAAGTGATGTAAGAGTCAGTGTGGCAATCCCAAGCCTGGGTGGGAGCATTTGATGTGATATGAGCTCTGGAGAGGTTACAAAATTTGATTCCATGTGTTTCAGTGTGTGCCCTCACTCTAAGCTCATTTTTCCTTTCTAGATCCAGGGACTGACCTAGCTACCATCCATGGAAATGTTCAAAGCTCACATTTCACCTTATTTTGGAAGCTGTTGATATCTTTTCCTGTCCCAGGGGTTACCTCACCTTATCCTTCCCTCCTGACACACACAGGTCTGGTTTGAGGGCAGCCACAGAGGTGACAGCGTCGGTGTGAGCAGGGCTGTGTTGCTGGGAGGCTCCAGCGGGTCCCGTCTGTCCCACGGAGCCCTCAGCCCTGCAGAGGAACAGGGACAGCCAGGAGCTGCAGGGACTGGCAGACAAGGCCAGGTGCCATCCCCTGGCACCTCTGGCATCTTCTGACATGACAACATCTGTCTTAGAAAGCCAGAGAGAGGCCGTGAGTGAGATGGACCATGGAGCAGACCCATCCCAGCTCTAGAGCTGCTGAATATTTGTTTCAGAAAAAAAGAGATTTTAACTTCACCAGCCTCCACAGTCACTCACAGGGATCAGGCCCTGCTGCTCTTTGCTGTGACACCTCCCTGGCCACGAGTCCCTCCCAACGGCACCCAGTGCTGCTCTCCAGACACAGATCCCTCTCCCCGCTGCCAGGGACTGAATTATTTCATCTTGGTCATGAAAGCTGGTGACAGGCTCTGAAGGCACAACTAAGCAGTTTGAGTATTTGGGCCAAAGAGCCACTCCTGGAGCTGTTCCCCTTCAGAGCTCTGTCTCAGCCATTACAGAGCACAATCCCCGGCCATGGTTATGTGCTTGGCCAATCCTGTGAGTGACACTTGGGATTTCAGTCCCCCAAAGAAGCTGAGCATACTTTATAAATGAGGGTTAGAAATCAAAACTTTGTTCAACCATCCAGTAATGAAACTAAACCTCTGTGCTTGCTACATTGTCTGGTGTTTTGTGTTCTCTCCTCACTCTCACATCTGGTTTATTAGCAAGACCTGCTCTCCCAGCATTGCTTTACCTGTATTTGGTGGTGTGGAAGCTGATTTTACTCTGCAGTTTCCCCATAGCCCTGGCAAGGAGCAGGCAGTGGTGGGTGTCACATCAGCACCTCGGGTACCTGCTGTGGGGACACGACCTGTGGATGAGGGACACGGCATCACCAGGGGTCCAGAGGGGTTTCTGTTTGTCACACATACAGGATAAGGTGCTGGTAATGTGTTATCCACATCCTAACTCCATTCAAAGAAGAAAACCTCAGAGGAGGGGACATCTGCAGATCCTGAGTGGAACCTTCAGCTTAGAGCAGAGCCAGCAGCAGGGTGAGGTCACTGGGACATCACACTGAGCTTAAAAATACCCAAGCTTGGTGAGGCCACAGCTGAGATGGAGCGGCTGCCTGTCATTCTTTACCCCTCCTCTTACTCCTGGATCTGGTCTGGACTTCCATATACCCTGGAGACCCAATTTTCGGCTTGGTGAAGGCAAACACCTTCAGACTGAAGCTCATACAGCAGCTGGTGGGACCAAGTACAGGCACAGGCAGCCCCAGCTCAGCTGAGCCAGCCTGGCAATACTTGCAGTGATCTTTCCATGAGCTGAGGAACACTTTGGGAAGAGTTTCCATGTCCAAGCATCAGTTCCAGGCAAGGCAAGAGCATGTGGATAACACAGATGCATTCAGCAAACACTTGCTGGCCAGGCTGGGGCCAGGCTGCCCCGTCCCTCCCAAGAGGGCTCAGCACAGCCAGACCCTGCAGCAGATCCATCAGATCCATCCAGGTGAGCAGCAGCACCTGCCCCCATTCCTCACAGGTCACAGACTGAGCAGAAACCAGTCTCAGTGACAGTGAATTGTCACAGACAATGACTGGCTGCTGCTTAGCTCGAGGCACACTAATTGGATTTAGTCTGCTGGCATGCCCATCTTCCATGGCTGGAGCATTTTGCTAATCAAAATCAGGTAAAAAAACCCCAATCTTCTTTTTCCAGCAAAAAACTGCTTGAAGGTTCTGCCAAAAAAAAAAAGTGCAAACCAAATCCTGGAAGCACTGAGCAAAAGAGGTTGGGTTTCTACAAAATTCCCTTTCTAATTTTACCCTGACAGCCTTTGTGATTAGCAATTAGTAATACCCAGTTAATCTCCTGCTGGTCTATCCATGAGTTTGCATGTTCAAAAGATGTGAGGAATGATCAATCTCACAGCTGAGGAGCTGTGATAATTTGGCAATTTATTCTATCAGACTGAGTGCCCCAATCGTTTCAGTCCATCAGGAACATGATTTTTCTCTGACAGTGGGAGAACTCCGGAGGTTGCAAAACAAGATTCTAGGAAAAGCTAAGGTATGAATTCTGAGTTTTTAATTCTGATGGTTACTATTTCCAACCCACAGTTAGTTAATGTTATTTAATAGTACCTGCACATCAGCTCACAGGGAGCTGCCAGAGGCCAGGGGAGGCTGCAGGGAAGGTGGAAGCTTTGTCCTGTGTCTCACTGTTCTGCCTCTTCCTCACTGCAAGAAAGAGCAGATTTTTCTGCATCCTGGATGAGAACAGCCTCAGGCAGGATGCTAATCCCAGGCTTTGCTTTGCATGTTTATCCATCAGCTGCTCCACCACAACGCTCTAAAAACTCAGGGATCCTACAACAACTGATCCACACCAAACTTCCCCTCCAGCAGCCTGAGTTTCATGCTGGAGGATGCCCTTATCCTTCCTTCCCCCCAAATGCATCGCTTAACAGAAATAAACACTTTTTTAACTGAATTGCTTTTGAAAAATAAGCCACGCTGCTGCCGACACCTGTCCAGACCCAGCAGTGAAACCTGTACTGTGGGATAGGGAATGGCAACAACCACAGCAGCAGCACAGGGACCCCAGCAGGGCTGCCCCATCCTCACGAGGGAATAAGCATCCCTGCGAGGAGGGTTTGGCTTTGGGGAGAATGGGGAACATCCTGGGTTCCTAGAGCTGAGTGTGACCTCACAGCAGTGCTGGCAGATCTCTGGGACTGAGGGTTTCCCTGTGGGGTTAAATGGGAGCATCCTGGGTCCACTGGGATGGCGGTGTCCCTGTAGGGTTAAATGGGAACATCCCGGGTCCCTATGGATGGGGGTGTCCTGTGCATTTAAATGGGAGCATCCCGGGTCCATTGGGGTGGGGATGTCCCTGTAGGGTTAAATGGGAGCATCCCGGGTCCATTGGGATGGGGATGTCCCTGTAGGGTTAAATGGGAGCATCCCGGATCCCTATGGATGGGGGTGTCCTTGTGGGGTTAAATGGGAGCATCCATGGTCCCCATGGATGGGGGTGTCCTGTGCGTTGAAATGGGAGCATCCCAGGTCCATTGGGATGGGGGTGTCCCTGTAGGATTAAATGGGAGCATCTTGGGTCCCTATGGATGGGGGTGTCCCTGTAGAGTTAAACGCGAGCATCTTGGGTCCCTCGGGGTGGCGGTGGCCATGTGGGATGCTCCCATGGAGCCCCTCAAGTGCCATGTGGCACTGGCACGGGCAAGGCGGGGCAGCCCTCGGGAAAG